>CM042011.1:154229616-154492116 GCA_023525715.1 Cichorium intybus | reverse complement strand
TATATATATATATATATATATATATATATATATATATATATATATGTATGTGTATATATAGAGTAAGGTTCTTTTGAGAACTCAAAAAATCCTGAGATCTTGAGAACTCTTTAGGAACCGTTAGATTAAAAAAATCAATGGCTAAAATGCAAAGGTGGCAGTTTTGTAATTACTATTACTTTCAATGGTAAATTTGACATTTTAAAAAAGAAACCAGGGATAATATGGGTATAGAAAAACAAATTAATTGATATTAAATGGAAACACCATAATTATAGGAAACCCTCTCTCTCTCATCCGATTTTTCTTTTCCCTCTTTCTTCTTCGTGAACGACTCCATTATCGGACCACACCCCATGCTTCTCTTTCCTTCCGATCAAGGGTGAATCACCGTCGACGATGAAGCCTGGTGCCCTGCCTCTGCCGCCGTCGATAGACTGGACTGAGCACATGTGTGCGTTGCCTCTGCCGCCTTTTTTCATCTGTGTCTGTCTGTTTCCGATCTCGATCGTTCGATCTGAGGCAAACAATGCCTTCCCCTTTTTTCTCGATCAAAGAAAAGGTATGTCATCCGTTTGTAATCCGCTTACCCGCTTCCCTGCTCTCAATCGGCTCTCTAATCCGATGGCTTTTCTTCCCCTTCGCAGCCGGTATTCTCTCTCACGCCTCCCATCGCCACCGACACAGCCACCGCTCGTCGACCTAAGATGCGGTCCAGCTTCTTTGTCATCCTCGCCATCGAAACCTCAACGTTATGAGGTTGGAATCGAAAAACTGTTACTATTTAAACAATTGCCAATTTGATTCAGGTTAGTTTTTACTTTGCCCAGTAATATAAATTCACAATTCAAAAAACTTCCTCTATCCAATCTATGCAGGTTAGGTTTTACTTAGGTTTTACGTGTGCGTGTTTTCTGTTGTGCGTATCAGACAATTGGGAAATGAAAGAGAGGAAACAGGAAAGAGATGGAGAGACCGGGAGATGAGAAAGCGAGTCGATGAGGCAACAGATTGGAGCTATTATCAGTTCTGAATATTGATAAACTTTCTGGTATCTATGTGGTATTTTTCTTTGTGTTATATGTGTCATAGTTATTGCTATAATAACATTGTACTTCCATTTATTTGGTTATAATAGCATCCCACTTAAAAAATCACAAATTTTTACCCTCTTATTTTACTAATGAAGACATTTTATTCGAACATGTATTTTTCTGGAATGAAAGTTGCAACATATATGTGTATATGTGCACATATGTGTGTATTTTTCATGTATTTGTAGGTGCATATGTGCACGTATTGTGTATATATGTAGGTGCATATATGCACATATACCCATGTACATACGTGCACATATACATATGCATTTTTATAAAGGTGTGTATATGTCATTTTGTTTATATCTGTATTTCTACATGTGTACGTATGTGCATATATGCATATATGCATATACCCATGTACATACGTGCACATATACATATGCATTTTTATAAAGGTGTGTATATGTCATTTTGTTTATATCTGTATTTGTACATGTGTGTGTAGGTGCATATGTGCAAATATGTGTGTATTTTTCATGTATTTGTATGTGTATATGTGCACGTGTTGTATATATATGTAGGTGCACATGTGTACATATACCCATGTACATACGTGCACATATACATATGCATTTTTATAAAGGTGTGTATATGCATGTATGTATTTATTTTAATATTTTCATATATACATTTATATTAATTTTTATTATTGTTCTTGCAGATTTTGAAGAAATTTATCCAACAAATCGATGAAGTGAAAAGTGACAAACTCAAAAATTAAGATATCTAGGATTTTTGTTGTTTTTATATTTTTTTGTATGTATCGTTAATAGTTTCTAATAAATTTGTATATATCGTTGAAAACGGTTGGATATTATTGTTTTTAATAAATCGATTTTTTATTATTTGTATTAATATATTAAAGATAATAATGTGTATATATGAATTTAGAAAATATGCATATATGCACCTACGAATATGTTTATAATCTAACCAATCAGAGTGAGTTCTCAAGATCTCATGGTTTTTTAGGTTCTCACAAGAACCTAACCCTGTATATATATATATATATATATATATATATATATATATATATATATATATATATATATATATATATATATATATATATATATATATATATATATATATATATATATATATATATATATATATATATATATATATATATATATATATATATATATATATATATATATATATATATGTCTATATATATGTATATATATATATATATATATATATATATATATATATATATATAGACATATATATATATATATATATATATATATATATATATATATATATATATATATACATATACATATACATATACATATACATATACATATACATATACATATATATATATATATATATATATATATATATATATATATATATATATATATATATATATATATATATATATATATATATATATGTCTATATATATGTATATATATATATATATATATATATATATATATATATATATATATATATATATATATATATATATATATATATATATATATATATATATATATATATATATATATATATATAGACATATATATATATATATATATATATATATATATATATATATATATATATATATATATATATATATATATATATATATATATACATATACATATACATATACATATACATATACATATACATATATATATATATATATATATATATATATATATATATATATATATATATATATATATATATATATATATATATATATATATATATATATATATATATATATATATATATATATATATATATATATATATATATATATATAGGGTCCCGTTCCGGTGAGGACTCTTTTTTCGGTAAGGACTCGTAAGAACACCTCAAAAAAATTGAAAAAATATATAAAAAAAATACAAATCATAAAATCGAGAATAGTACTATATCATGATCCAAAAAAATTTGGAAAAAAAATTTGAATCATTGAGAAACAGAAATGATCCACAAAAAATTTTATTTTGTGGATCATTGTTTCATTATAAAAAAAAAATAATGATCCAAAAGTTTTTTTCCGAATTTTTTTTTCTCCAATATAGTACTATGATCCATTTTATTATTTATATTTATTATTTATTTTTTTTCAATTTTTTTAAGATGTCCTCACGAGTCCTCACTTTAAGAAGAGTCCTCACCCGATCGCTTATCTATATATATATATATATATATATATATATATATATATATATATATATATATATATATATATATATATATATATATATATATATATATATATATATATATATATATATATATATATATATATATATATATATATATATATATATATATATATATATATATATATATATATATATATATATATAAAGCCGCATGGACTGGCATCTTAAGCTTCATAAGCGTCTCCACGTATCCTTGCATCCTTTGCAAGTGGCTGCAGATGGACTCTCCATCTCTAAGCTTCCCATTGGTGAAGGCTTTGACCACCTCGCGCCTCTCGATGCGCTCCTGCTTGCGGAACTTTTCTGCGAGCTCATTGTGCATCTCGTAGGACCAGTAGTCTTCATAAATTCTCTGCAATTCTGGGTTCATAGTAGCTATCATGATGCAAGCCACTTTGGTTGCATCATTAGAATGTTTTGTGTATTCGGCGATTTCTTCGGGAGTAAAAGTATCGGGATCAATTTCAACAAGCTCGGTTTCCAGAACATACTTTATGTTCAAACCTTAGAGCCATCTTGATGTTACGGATCCAGTCATTGTAGTTGGTACGGTCCAACGTAACTTTGGAGCACAATGACAAGATAGAGGTAACATTAGAGTTAGAGTGGGGGTGGATTGATCAGTAGAAGACATTTATAAAAGAAGGCAGTTTTAATTAGATATAATAATCCTTATAATAACCCAATAATAATTATAAGGCTAGGATCCTACAATAACAATTTACAATCTCGAAAAGGGATGCCGTAATCAATATTGTAAATTTTATAAGGCAGGCGTATGACGATTCAGCCAATTCCACCGCGGAAAGATAATTTGATTAAAATGGAATTCCTAGTTTCTTTTGAGATTTATTGAACTGTTCAATAGCATGTTTAATCTCGGATGTGCCCCACTGTTTGTGACTAGGATACCGAGGATCACAAACCGGGTGTGAATAACCATGCAAATTAGCTTGGTACTCTCGGGGTCAGTTGTCATCTCTAATTCATGTGTCAATAAACCACACACGCTCCATCAACAATGAGAACACCCGAGAAACCCATTGCAACTCTTTATGAACCCCAATTGGCGTGCCGGTAAACCACACACGCTCCACCAATGTTTCATAAAGTGCAATGTGCAATTTCATGGGTTAGCACCAATTCACATTTTTCCTAAAGTAACTAGATTAGTATTTTATTTAAATTGTTCTAGTACTTTGAATAATATCATTATACTTTTAATGAGATTAGGCGGTCCTATCAAACCCGTTCGGCTAACGACCCTCCACTGATCAGGCGAGCAGTGGGTGAGAGTGTTCACCCATTAGACCGCCATTTTATAGGCAGCCTCCTTATACCCACTTTATAGACCAGTTTCGTGAATGAGGCCTACTATTGATTTGACTAATCATTAAATCTTATACATACAATATTAACTTTTAATTATAATATATATAAGATGAATTTTAAACCTTTTAAAATGTTTTTGGTTTATCTTTTAATTTATTGAAATTTAAACTATTAAATTTAAAATTAAATTTAACCTTTAAAAATTGATTTAATTATCTTTTAATTAACCAATTACTTAAATTAATTAAATTTGATATTTTAAACCTTTTAAAATATTTTAGGATTTATCTTTTAATTTTTTGCCAATTTAAAATAATTAAATTAAATTAAATTAAATCCTTGAATTATCTTTTAATTACCAATTAATTCAATTAATTCAAATGTGGATAGGTTTTACCAAATTAATCAAATTAATTTAAACCTATCTTAAACCCCCTAATTTTTGATTTCAAATAATGAGTTTAAGGTTATCCATTTAATTAATCAAATTAAAGTTACCAAAAATAGAATACCTTCTAAAACCCTAATCTAGAAATTCGCCAACTAGGAGGGGAGGGGCTAGGGTTTTCAAAACCCTAACCCTAATCTCGATTTGGCCATATTAGGGTTTAAAAACATTAAACCCTAATTTTAAGGATAACAGTTATAGCAATTTAACAAAAAAACAACCAAAAAGCTCTGATACCACTGAAAGGTTTTCTACAACTATGAACTAAATAACCTAAGATCACATGCAACCTATGAGGATCTAAGTTTTCTTCTAATTAAACATATAACAAAATCCTAAAGGCCCAGAAAAATAAACTAAAAGAAAAGAATTAGAAAAATCAACCTTTTAGCGAATCTTGGAAGCGAAGCAACAAAATTATCTTGCCTTAAATGCAGTCACACCCAAGCCAGGAGGTCTTCGAAAATCCAGAGAGGGTCAAGGAGAAAATGGCGCAGACAAATGAGGGTCAGAGGCCCCCTATTTATAGCCTCCAACAGATAACCAGATAAGCGTTAGAGATAAACCTTTTTGAATTCAAATAAGATAAGTCTTTATCTTACAACTCAAACTCTTATTTATCTACATATTAAAATCGAAAAAAAATATATATCCATATATAATTTTCGCTAGCTTCTGGCTTGCCAAAATTGTCACTCACTCAACTATTGAGTAATTACAATTTCAGTCCCTGCACCTTTAATTAATTAATTTAATCACCAAATTAATTCCAATTAATTCCAGATTAATTTCTAATTAATTAATATAGTTTGTAATTAATATATTATCACTTTAATATATTAATAAACCATATATTTAATTTCTATTGATTTATTAATCAGATAATAAATCAATCTTTCTCTCTACCGAACTTTCTACCAAACCTCCTGCTATGAGGGCAACCCAAATGGACTATGCTACTATTAATTAGATAAATACTAATTATTAGTCATGACTTAGAAACCTAATCCAACACAAACATCAAGTACCCGACACCCAAAAACCTTTACCCCGACATCCAAAAACATGTGATTACCAAACCACAATCACCACCAACCCTTACCTACTAATACACTTATACACATCAACTACAAACCCCAAAAACCCTAAACCCATCCTCCCCAAACCCTTACCAGAACCTGTACATACAACATACCACAAACATCATAACAAACACACCTATTACCAGACCACGATCAGATGATTTTTTTTCTCAAGTTTGAGAGCCTCTTCCAGATCAACAATACGTGCAACAGATGCATCAAGGTTCAATTTAACTTTTTCTTTTTCTTCTTTGAGCATGTCCTTCAACACAGGAATCTCTAAGCTGACAATCCGAGCTTCTTCAAGGTCTCTCATCAGAAGGTTCATCTCACCTTTGTAGTGACGTGACAGGTAATCGCCCACCCATCGAAACCAGCCACAATCGGCCCCCTTAACCTGCATTTTGCTTAATGTTTACACTATCTTCCGATTAAGAAGCAGGTACTTCAAAATATAGAACACAAACACTTACCATCGAGTGGCGAAAGTTCAAAAAACGCCGACGAGGGTTTCCTGGAGTGGATGACGTCCTCAGTAAGACCGTCTCTTTGCAGAAACACCTAGGGAGCAGTCGATTATTCTCAACGAGTTCGAGATAAAAGGGATTCCAGTAAGCCATTGTCGATTTAGCTAAGCTGAAGAACTTTTTGATCGAATGAACAAACCCTTCTCTTAGTTTCCAATAAACCCTCCATCTTTTCAAACGCGTGTTTATCAAGTCCCACCGGGTTGCCCGACCGGGTCATCTACCCGTTTGACCGATCCGCCCCAATCTACGTGTACGCTGATATGGAATATACGAATTTCATTTTAATTCAAATATATCTTTTAACCGGGTAACCGGGTTTAATTTCCAATAATGCCTAAAACAACACATTTTTTCCCTCTTTAATGCCTTAAAACATCTAAAATAAAGTTAAGGGACCTTTTAAAAAATTTTCTGTTAGTTTGTTGGGCCTTTTGATCAATAACCCAAATTTAAATTCAAACTCTTTTGGACTCTATGAAAATTCTGCAACCAAACGACCCTTTAAAAAAGTTCAATTACAATCATCTTTTCGTGATTACCTATTTACAGTGGACAAACTGGCAATTTGTAACTTGTTTTTTTTTTGCCAAAGCAAAAAATTATAGCTAGGGCATGCCCATGTGGAAATTACTGTAATTTTTCTATACGAAGTCATAAAACTACCAAATTTGAACTTAAATCGTACCATGTTAGAATATGCAAAACCTTGGCACATGAATATATGTAAGAGTTTATTTTGTTTCTGTGCATTTTCTGTAAGTGTCCAAAACTTTAGGGACTTCTTTGTAAATATGGAGTTAGGTTGTTAGAAGGTAGTTACGAGCTGTTATTAAGTTGTTAGTTAGTTGCTTAGCTTAATTAAGTAGTATATATTCTTCTTCTTTGTAATTAGTAAAAAATCAATCAATGAATTGAAAATTCCCCAACTTTCTTTGTCTAAAGCTCATACTCTGTTTTACGATTTTTTTCTTCATTTCATTCAATTCGAACATGGTATCAGAGTGGATCGATTGATTGATCGACGTTCTTCTTCAATTTGCTTGCCTTACTTTGTGTTTTTCATTTATTCTTGTTCCGTTTATGATTTCTGAAACGGAATTGAATTCTCCTCAACATTCATCATCCGGCTTGAATGCCTTAGGTCCTTTGTTCATTGGCTCTTCTGATAACCCAGGAACTGTTCTAGTCTTGAATATCTTTAATGGAACAGGTTTCACTTCTTGGAAGCAACCAATAACCATTTCTTTTGCTGCAAAGAACAAATTTGGTCTTGTCGATGGTTCTATTACTCAACCTTCATCTACTTCATCCAATTACTCTGATTGGTATCGTGCGAATTCACTGGTGATAACCTGGTTATTGAATTTTTTGAGCAAAAGCATAGCTGAGAGCGTTTTGTTTCTTTAAAACGCAGCTGAGATTTGGAAAGAATTAAACTAAAGATATGATCAGTCTGATGGTGCTCTCATATACCAGATTCAACAACAACTCTATTCCTTAAATCAAGGTTTAGATGAATTTTCAACCTACTTCACCAAGCTAACAAATATTTGGGATGAATTACGCATGGTAGAATGTCTTCGTGAATGTACCTATGCTGCTGGGGAAGGAATTTCCAAATATCTCGAAAATCAAAAACTGATTCAACTCTTGATGGGACTAGATGGTTCTTACAAGGTAATTTGTAGACAAATTCTCATGATGAAACATTACCGAGTATTGTTGTTGCATATTCATTTATTCGACAAGAAGAAAGACAAAGAGGTATTCACACACCTTCTTCTATCAATGCTGATGCTATTGCTATGAATGTTGCTTCTGAAAATCATAGTCTCAATTCAAAGAAGTCTATTGTATGCAATCATTGTAAGAAACCTGGTCATATCAAGTCACAATGCTACAAACTTCATGGTTTCCCTCCTGATTTCAAATTCACTAAGAATAAAAGGGAAGAAATAACATCAAATATCCATAATGTTCAAAGTGTTAATCCTATTACTAGTCCTAGTGTTGCTACTTCTAGTTCTGGTATATCTCAAGAACAATATCAAAGTTTGATGCAACTACTTAGCCAGAATGTTGTTAATCCTTCTGTTGCTTCTTCCAGTCATGTAAATGTTTTTATTGTCGATGGTCCCATGAACAAAGAAGGTAAGTTATTCTGCTTCAAAATCTTTGCTTGTAATGTCTATAATGTTGGATTAGGTGTCTAAGCCATGACTAATAATTAGTATTTATCTAATTAATAGTAGCATAGTCCATTTGGGTTGCCCTCATAGTTGGAGGATTGGCAGAAAGTCCGGTAGAGAGAAAGATTGATTTATTATGTGATTAATAAATCAATAGAAGTTAAATAAATAGTTTATTAATATATTTAAGTGATAATATATTAAGTAGAAACTATAATAATTAATTAGAAATTTTTCTGGAATTAATTGGAATTAATTTGGCAGTTAAATTGATTAATTAAAGGTGCAGGGACTAAAACTGTAATTATTCGATAGTTGAGTAAGTGGCAGTGTGAGTGACCATGTGGTGGTCGAATATATATATATATATATATATATATATATATATATATATATATATATATATATATATATATATATATATATATATATATATATATATATATATATATATATATATATATATATATATATATATATATATATATATATATATATATATATATATATATATATATATATATATATATATATATATATATATATATATATATAACAGATAAATGGTGTTTGAATGATTAAAATAATAGTTTATCTTAATTCGAATTCAAAAAGGCTTATCTGTAACGATTATCTGATCACCACATGGAGGCTATAAATAGGGAGGCTCTCCCTAAACCCTAGACCACGAATTTTAACTCTCTCTCCCAAGGAATTTTCGGCCAAGAGCTCAGCTAAGGGTGTGACTGCATTTGAGGCAAGAGACTTCTGTTGCTTTGCTTCCAAGATTCATTTTAAGGTTGGGTTTTCTTGATCTTTCTTTTAGTTTATCTTTTTCTGGCCTTCTAGGATATGTTATATGTTTAATTAGAAGAAAACCTAGATCTATATAGGTTGCATGTGAACTTAAGAATGTTAGTTCATAGTTGCAGAAAACCTTTCAGTGGTATCAGAGCATTTGGTTGTTTTTCTTGTTAAATTGCTATAACTGTGTTCCTAGTAATTAGGGTTTATTGTTCCTAAACCCTAATTTGTGCAAATCGACATCTAGGGTTAGGGTTTTGAAAAACCCTAGCCCCTCCCTATATTTGGCGATTTTTGTGGATTAGTTTAAAAGGTATTCTATTTTTGGTAACTTTAAATTGTTTAAAAGATAAACCTTAAAAACCTTTTATCCTAAAATCGAAAATTAAGGGATTAGGATAGTTTTTAATTAATTTGATTAATTTGATAAAACCTATCTACATTTGAATTAATTTAATTAATTGGTAATTAAAAGATAATTCAAGGATTTGATTTAATTTTAAATTTAATTGTTTAAATTGGCGAAAATTAAATAGATAAATCCTAAAATATTTTAAAAGGTTTAAAATATCAAATTTAATTAATTTAATTAATTGGTTAATTAAAAGATAATTAAAATCGATTTTAAGGTTTAATTTAATTTGAAATTTAATAGTTTAAATTGGCAATAAATTAAAAGATAAACCAGAAACAATTTCTTAAATAGTTTAAAAAATTACATCTTGTATATACTATAATTAGGGAGTTATTATTATGTGTATAAGATTAAAATGGTTAGTCAAATCATTAGTAGGTCTCATTCACGAAGCTGGTCTATAAAGTGGGTATAAGGAGACTGCCTATAAAATGGCGGTCTAATGGGTGAACACTCTCGCCCACCGCTCGCCTGATCAGTGGAGGGTCGTTAGCCGAACAGGTTTGATAGTGTTGGATTAGGTGTCTAAGCCATGACTAATAATTAGTATTTACCTAATTAATAGAAGCACAGTCCATTTGGGTTGCCCTCATGGCTGGAGGTTTGGTAGGAAATTCGATAGAGAGAAAGGTTGATTTATTATGGGATTAATAAATCAACAGGAATTAAATATATGGTTTATTAATATATTAAAGTGATAATATATTAATTAGAAACTATATTAATTAATTAGGAATTAATCCAGAATTAATTGGATTTAATTTGGGGATTAAATTAATTAATTAAAGGTGCAGGGACTAAAACTGTAATTATTCAATAGTTGAGTAAGTGGCAGTATGACAGTGACCAGTGGAAGTCGAAATCCATATATGGAAATATATGAATTTCGAAATTGATAATAGAGGATAAATAGGAGTTTGAATTATAAGATAAAAGGTTTATCTTATTTGAATTCAAAAGGGTTTATCTCTAAGGCTTATCAGTTAATCATCTGGAAACTATAAATAGGGATCCCTGGCACCACATATGAATTCGCCACTTTCAAAGAACCCTCTCAAGAATTCGATTTCCATATTCCTCCAGTTTGGGTGTGACTTCCATTTGAGGCAGGATAATTTTGCTGCTCAGCTTCAAGAAATAAAGGTTGGTTTTTTCTGTTTGATCTTTAGTTTCTTTTTCTGGCCTCTAGGTTTTTGTTATATGTTCAATTAGAAGAAAACATAGATCCTTATAGGTTGCATGTGAACTTAGGTTATTTAGTTCATGGATTGCTTAAAACCTTTCAGTGGTATCAGAGCCTGTTTTGTTTTCTTGTTGAATTGCTATAACTGTTTTAGGGTTTAAAGCCTATAAACCCTAATATATGTTGAAATCGATTTTAAGGATTAGGGTTTTGGAAACCCTAATCCCCCCCCTTTGTAAATTTCGAAATATGCCTTTAGGGTTTTAGAAGGTTTTCTATTTTTGGTAACTTTATTTGTTAATTAAATGGATAACCTTAAACCTTTTGTTTGAAATCGAAATTTAGGGGTTTAAGGATAGGTTTTAATTAATTTGATTAATTTGGATAAACCTATCTTCATTTGAATTAATTTAATTAAATGTTAATTAAAAGATAATTCAAAAGGGATTTAAATTAATTTAAAATTTCGAAAAATTAATAGAAAAATCCAGAAAATTATTTTAAAATGTTTAAAATATTTAGATTTAATTAATTTAATTAATTGGTAATTAAAATTGATTAAATCGATTATAAGGTTTAATTTAATTCAAAATTTAATTGTTAAATTTGGTAAAATTAAAAGATAAACCTTAAATATTTTAAAGGGTTTTAAAATACATCTTATATATGTTATTAAAAGTTAATACTATATATATGAGATAAATTTGGTCAGTCAATTCAATAGTAGGCCTCATTCACGAAGCTGGTCTATAAAGTGGGTATAAGGAGACTGCCTATAAAATGGTAGTCTAATGGGTGAACACTCTCACCCACCGCTCGCCTGATCAGTGGAGGGTCGTTAGCCGAACAGTTTTGACAAGGACCACTTAATCATTAAAAGTATAATGATCAAAGTACTAGAACCTTACACAAAATCCCAATCTAGTTACTTTAGGAAAAATGTGAATTTGATGCTACCCCATGAAATTGCACATTGCACTTTATGAAACGTTGGTGGAGCGTGTGTGGTTTACCGGCACACCAATGGGGGTTCATAAAGAGTGGCAATGGGTGTCTCGGGTGTTATCATTGTTGATGGAGCGTGTGTGGTTTACCGGCACATCAATTTGAGATGATAATGGACCCCGAGAGCACCGAGCTAATTTGCATGGTTATTCACACCCGGTTTGTGATCCTCGGCATCCCAGTCACAAACGGTGGGGCATATCCGAGATTAAACATGCTATTGAACAGTTCAATAAATCTCATAAGAAACTAGGAATTCCATTAATAATAAGATTATTTTTCCGCGGTGGAATCGGCTGAATCGTCATTCGCCTACCTTTATAAAATTTGCTTATAGATTACGGCATCCCTCTTCTATGTTGCAAATTGTTATAGTTGGATCCTAGCCTTATTTTATATTGGGTTATTATAAGGACCGACAAGTATCTAATTAAACTTACCTTCTTTTATAGATGTCTTCTGCTGATCAATCCGCTCCCCAATCAAACTCCAGTGTTCCCTCTATCCTCTCACTGTGTTCCAAGGTTCAATTGAACGGGACAAACTACAATGACTGGATTAGAAACATCAAGATGGCTCTGAGGTACGAGAACAAAGAGTATGTTCTCGAGACCGAGCTTGTCGATGTCGACCCCGAAACTGCTACTCCCGAGGAAATTGCCTCGTACCAAAAACATTCTGATGATGCGACCAAAGTGGCCTGCATCATGATTGCCACAATGAACCCCGAATTGCAGAGAATATATGAAGACTACTGGCCCTATGAGATGCACCGTGAGCTTGCGGAAAAGTTCCGTAAGCAAGAGCGCATCGAAAGGTGCGAAGTGGTCAAGGACTTCACGAACAGCAAGCCTAAAGATGGAGAGTCCATCTGTGCCCATGTGCAAAGAATGCAAGGTTACGTGGAGCGGCTTAGAAAGCTTGCGATGCCTGTACCGGAGGAGTTGGCCGTTGACATAGTGCTTAACTCCCTACCGAGTTCTTATGACCAGTTCAGGCTGGCTTATCATTTGAACAACAATCAGGCTAACCTGACTGAGTTGCATCGCATGCTTCGAGTTGCTGAAGACGGGATGAAGGGTAAAAGTGTACCCTCGGTTAATCAGCCCGTCCTAGCCATTGGAAGTGGCAGAGGAAAGAAAAGGAAGGGCCCTCCTAAGCAAAATTGGAGGGAAAAGGTTCAGGTCGGGTCATCCAACAATGGCTCGAGAACCAAGTCTTCCCAAATTCCTTGCATGGCCAACCCCGATGAAGCCAACTGTTTTTACTGCAAAGAGAAGGGCCATTGGAAGAGAAGCTGCCCCAAATACTTGCAGGATGTCAAGGATGGGAAAGTAAAGCCATCGACAGCAGGTATATACACTATCTCTAAAAACTCACCATCTTCTAATTCTTGGGTCCTTGATACAGGATGTGGTTTTCACATTTGTTCTGATATGCAGGGCCTAAAGGAAAGCAGGGAGGTGGAGCACGGTAGACTGAACTTGATCATGGGCAATAGGAGATCGTCCCCTGTTACCAAGATTGGAGTTTATAGTTTAGTGCTTAGTAGTGAAGTTTGTATAGATTTATTAGATTGTTGCTATTCGCCAGAAATGGCAAGGAATATTATTTCATTTCACGCATTATTCAGACAAGGATTTCATTTTTCTTTTGATAATAATATTGGATCTATTTCTGTTTTCAAAAATGGTATTTTGAATTTTACTGCTTATCCTTGTGATGGTGTGTATGAAACTGTGAAATGTGTTGACAATCTAGGACAAAGTGTAAATTATATTGATTCTACTAGTGATGTGGAAAAGGCATGTCTGTGGCATAGTCGGCTCGGGCACATCAGCAAGAAACGCATCGCCCAACTCCAAAAGGATGGAGTGTTGGAATCATTCGACCTCAAGTCGGATGATGTATGCGAATCTTGTCTGTTGGGCAAGATGACTAAATCACCTTTCAAAGGGTCTTTTGAAAGAGGTGAGGGTCTATTGGACATCATTCACACGGATGTGTGTGGTCCATTCAGATCAACCACAAAGGATGGCACGCGGTTCTACGTGACTTTTACCGACGATTTTAGTAGATACGGTTATATCTACTTAATCAAGCACAAGTCGGACACCTTTGAAAAGTTCAAAGAGTTTAAGAACGAAGTAGAAAATCAATTGGGCAGGAAGATAAAGATGCTCAGATCCGACAGAGGCGGAGAGTATCTAAGTATCGAGTTCCTAGACTATCTAAAGGAATGCGGAATAGTTTCGCAGTTGACACCTCCTAGGACACCACAGTTGAACGGTGTTGCAGAGAGGCGCAACCGAACCCTGTTGGACATGGTTCGTTCCATGATGAGTCGAGCTTCACTTCCCATTCACTTCTGGGGGTATGCCTTAGAGACTGCCGCCCATATCCTCAATCTTGTCCCAACTAAAAAGGTTGCGAAAACACCTCACGAGATGTGGACGGGGAAAGCTCCCTCGTTGGCACATATCAAGGTCTGGGGTTGTGAGGCTTTCGTTAGACGAGAGACTCAAGACAAACTCGCAGACAGAAGCAAAAGGTGTTTCTTCATTGGTTATCCCAAACAGTCCTTTGGATATCTATTCTACAGACCGAGCGAGGACGTGGTCTTTGTAGCTAGACGAGCGGTCTTTCGAGAGAGAGAGCTCGTATTCAAAGAGGACAGTGGGAGTACCATTGATCTGGAAGAAATTCAAGAGTCATCGGATGACGCAACCTTAGGAGAAACTAGCAACCAACATGAGGAAGAAGTTCCTGTTGGTCCGACAGATGTATCCTTACCTCTTAGACGTTCTGGTAGGGTTAGCATGCCACCCGAGTTTTATGGGTTCCATATAACTTCGGATGGGGACACGTTTGTCAGTGATAGGACACTGATAAATTTGGATGAACCAGCTAACTACCAGGAAGCAGTGGCGGGCCCTGAGTCTGCCAAGTGGAAAGAGGCCATGGATAGCGAGATCAAGTCCATGTATGACAATCAAGTTTGGAACTTGGTTGACAATGTACCGGGTCGAAAGACAGTCGGGTGCAAATGGATCTTCAAGAAGAAGACCGACATGGACGGAAAGGTACACACTTTCAAGGCAAGACTGGTTGCGAAGGGCTTTACTCAAACCCCAGGGGTTGACTATGACGAGACCTTCTCACCAGTAGCTAAGATAAAGTCTATTAGGATTATGCTGGCCATAGCTGCATTTCATGACTATGAAATTTGGCAGATGGACGTCAAAACCGCTTTCCTTAATGGGAAGTTGACTGAGGATGTTTACATGAATCAGCCAGAGGGTTTTGTCGATGCAAAGTATCCTAATAAGGTGTGTAAGCTTGAGAGATCAATCTACGGATTGAAGCAAGCTTCTCGCAGCTGGAATCTTTGTTTCCATGAGAAAGTCAAAGAGTTTGGCTTTTCTAGGAGCGAGGATGAGTCCTGCGTATATGTCAAGGCTAGTGGGAGTATAGTCACCTTTCTGGTGCTGTATGTCGATGACATACTGCTCATGGGAAACGATATTCCAACCTTGCAAGATGTCAAGGCTTGGCTTGGGAAATGTTTCGCCATGAAGGACCTAGGAGAGGCTGCCTATATTCTTGGGATTAGAATATTGAGAGATAGGAAGAAAAGACTAATTGGACTTAGTCAGGGTACATACTTGGAAAAGGTACTAAAGAGGTTTAGTATGGAAAATTCCAAGAAGGGAGAGCTACCTATCCAAAGTAATGCGAAGCTGAGTAAGACTCAAAGTCCGAGTACAGACGAGGAAATAGCTGAGATGAGTCGAGTACCATACGCTTCGGCTGTGGGATCGATCATGTACGCTATGACGTGTACTCGCCCTGACGTGGCTTTTGCCTTGAGCATGGTCAGTCGGTACCAGGGTAACCCTGGAAGGGCGCATTGGATAGCTGTGAAAAATATACTCAAGTATCTGCGAAGGACCAAGAACATGGTGTTAGTCCTCGGTGGCAGTGATACCTTGAGAATTGAAGGATATACAGATGCCAGCTTTCAGACGGATAGAGACAGTGGTCGGTCTCAGTCGGGCTGGGTATTCCTTTTGAACGGTGGAGCAGTGACTTGGAAAAGTTCCAAGCAAGAAACAGTGGCTGATTCTACGTGCGAATCAGAATACATAGCAGCAAGTGAAGCATCAAAGGAAGCGGCTTGGCTGAAGAACTTTATCGGTGACCTTGGAGTAGTCCCGAGTATTCAGGAGCCCTTGGAACTGTTCTGCGATAACGAAGGTGCGGTCGCCTTGACAAAGGAACCGCGAGACCATGGAAAGTCCAGGCATATCGACAGAAAGTACCACTACATCAGACATAGGGTAGAAGAAGGTCACCTCCTGGTAAAGAGGGTATCATCGGAAGATAATCCTGCAGATCCCTTGACAAAGGCTCTGAGTAGGATTAAGCATAATCAGCATGCTAGGAGCATTGGATTAAGAGATGATATAAGTTTTAGTAATTAGATAGGTTTCGAAACTTGTAACAATGTATTGTATTTG
The DNA here is from genome assembly GCA_023525715.1 of Cichorium intybus. Taxonomy (NCBI): domain Eukaryota; kingdom Viridiplantae; phylum Streptophyta; class Magnoliopsida; order Asterales; family Asteraceae; genus Cichorium; species Cichorium intybus. The sequence goes on along the minus strand of CM042011.1, from coordinate 154,475,301 downwards.
ACTCTTGTGATTTAATAATAGAGATTTATTATGGTTTACTACTCTTGTCAATACTTTATCGTTGTGTTTCATTTTTGCGTGTTTTACTTCCTGAATAATTGGATTATTCAAATATCCACAGTCGATTACACTTTAAGGGAGTAAGTGTGAAGTAAGACTGTCATGAATTGGTAATAGATTGTCTAAGGAGTTAGACATTGCAATTGGATTGCTGAACCATTCGTGAGTACTTGGAAATGGAGATTTGAGTATTGGATAAACCCGCGCTCAATGGATTGCTTCATGGATTTCATCACGAGCAATGTTGAGACGATAATATCTTTTGATCTTTAAGCTAAGACATATGAGTTATGATTTACTAAGACAGTTGTTCATTGATAATACGAAAACGCATCGGTAACTCGGTGTTATAAAACGTATTGTTGTGAGTGATTTGTCTGGTAAAAGACATAAGTATATGAGTCAAAGTTTATTCGTCCCTTGACCCTAATGGGGAACAGATATCTGTAGGCCTCTCGATGATTTTGAAGTTGACTAAAATGGTTGGCCAACCGGGACTAAATTGGTAGTCTAAGAGTCATATGCAAATCGGAAATCGAGGAACAGTGATTCAGACCAGATTGATTTTATCCATGTCTTGAGTCTGAAAAATATCTTGTTGGACGGAGGATCATCAGATCACTTATCTATGGACAGGACTGATTAGATCAGAGTTTGGCATTGGTTTCTAGGAAGCTACAAATGCTGGTTAATTAGAGGCTAAATTGGTAATTATAGTCATAGACTTATCCAAGTGGGAGACTGTTGGATTAGGTGTCTAAGCCATGACTAATAATTAGTATTTACCTAATTAATAGAAGCACAGTCCATTTGGGTTGCCCTCATGGCTGGAGGTTTGGTAGGAAATTCGATAGAGAGAAAGGTTGATTTATTATGGGATTAATAAATCAACAGGAATTAAATATATGGTTTATTAATATATTAAAGTGATAATATATTAATTAGAAACTATATTAATTAATTAGGAATTAATCCAGAATTAATTGGATTTAATTTGGGGATTAAATTAATTAATTAAAGGTGCAGGGACTAAAACTGTAATTATTCAATAGTTGAGTAAGTGGCAGTATGACAGTGACCAGTGGAAGTCGAAATCCATATATGGAAATATATGAATTTCGAAATTGATAATAGAGGATAAATAGGAGTTTGAATTATAAGATAAAAGGTTTATCTTATTTGAATTCAAAAGGGTTTATCTCTAAGGCTTATCAGTTAATCATCTGGAAACTATAAATAGGGATCCCTGGCACCACATATGAATTCGCCACTTTCAAAGAACCCTCTCAAGAATTCGATTTCCATATTCCTCCAGTTTGGGTGTGACTTCCATTTGAGGCAGGATAATTTTGCTGCTCAGCTTCAAGAAATAAAGGTTGGTTTTTTCTGTTTGATCTTTAGTTTCTTTTTCTGGCCTCTAGGTTTTTGTTATATGTTCAATTAGAAGAAAACATAGATCCTTATAGGTTGCATGTGAACTTAGGTTATTTAGTTCATGGATTGCTTAAAACCTTTCAGATAGGACCACCCAATAATCACTAAAAGTATAATGATTCAAAGTACAAGAACACTTAATAAAATCCCAAATCTAGTTACTTTAGGGAAATGTGAATTGGTGCTAATCCATGAAATTGCACATTGTACTTTATGAAACATTGGTGGAGCGTGTGTGGTTTACCGGCACGCTAATAGGGGTTCATAAAGAGTTGCGATGGGTTTCCCGGGTATTATCATTGTTGATGGAGCGTGTGTGGTTTACCGGCACATCAATTAGAGATGATAATTAACCCGAGAGTACCAAGCTAATTTGCATGGTTATTCACATCCAGTTTGTGATCCTCGGCATCCCAGTCACAAACAGTGGAGCACATCCGAGATTAAACATGCCATTGAAAAGTTTAATGAATCTCAACAGATCTAGGAATTTCATAAGATGAAATTGATAAGTGCTTATCTACCTTAATGACCATTATGTTGTGATTACGGCATCCCTCTTCACACCATAATTGGGGTATTTTGGATCCTAGCCCTATTAAATAACATATTGGGTAATTATTTAAAAGGGACAAATTAAACTAATAAATTCTACTTTATCTTATAGATGTCAAGTGTCAATTCTCCTCCTTCACCTATTTCTGAAAGCATCAGAATGCACCTGCTAAATATGGAAAGGCTGACTGGTCTCAACTGTAAAGAATGGCTTCGCAATTGGAGACTGGCTCTCACCATTGCTGGCAAGCTACATCTCACTAAGTATCTGATCCCAGTTCCACAGGAACAAGTCATCATAAAAGGTTCTTATGATGAATCCAAAGAGATTCGTGACCTCATGCTATCAACCATTGACCCCGAGTTCCGCAAGGATTTTGAATCCTTGGGGCCATATGAGTTAATGCAACTGGTTGAGGAAACGTTCCAGAAACCAGTTGAAGAGGAACGAACCAGGATCTTCAAAAGACTTGTAGAGTGCAAGCTAAAAGAAGGAAGTAGCGTCAATTCGCATGTTCTTCAGATTGAAGCGTACATAGGCGAGTTGCATAAACTTGGTTATTCCATGAGTCAGGAAGAGAGTGTTAACATTCTGCTCGCTTCGCTGACAAATGAGTACGATCTGTTTATTCAGACGTATAGAAAGGAAGACCAGAAAAAGACCCTTATGGAAATGCATCCACTGTTGACTTTATACGAGTCACTCTTGGACAGGCATAGCTCCAATGGCTCAACTACTTCTAGATTAAGTCCAGTGAAGAGACATAACAAGAAACGGTCAAGATCGACTGGACATGTCTCAAACTGGGAATCCGCTAATTCGGATACAGTCACGGAAAGATTGGAAGACGCTCCAACTCTTTTGAAAGCTCAGGTATATCTAAAAACCTCAAAATTCCTGTTCCAATATTTCTTGATACATAATGTGATAGTCACGTTTTGGTTTGTATGCAGGGAATCAAGAAGGCACGGGACTCTGTCGCATAGGAGCACATTTGGATTGGATCTCCAGCTCGTGCAGTTTTGAAGTTTAGATAGATATTAGAACATTGTTATTAGTCTTTAGATACATTTTTTACATTGTCTATTACATTGTTCAAGGATTTTTTATTTTTAATAAAATTGTCATATTTTCTTTTAACACCTGTTGTTTGAAATTATCCTTGAAATGTTATATGAATGTGTTGAATGTATGATTAGTAATAACTTGAATGTTGATGCATCCAAAGTGTTTGGATTCAAGAATTGTGTCATTTATGATTGTTAATACAAATGTTATAAGAATCAATTCAACCACAGGTCCAGTTCGACAGGACCTTGGAATCATTTGACTTAGAGTCACTTGATGAATTGAGTTCTTAATGTGTCAAGAAATGAATCAACCAAAGGTCCAGTTGGACAGGACTTTGGAATCATCTGACTTAGAGTCAGATGATGATTAAGTTCTTCATAAAGCACATATGGCAAGAAATGAATCACCCAAAGATCCAGAGGATAGGATTTTGGAATCAGTTGACTTAGAGTCAACTGAATATTGCAAGTCTTGAACCAAGTTAACAAAGTCATTAGTCTACATAGATATGTAAAAGACATTGAGATTAAGAGCAACGGACACACCTGTTGCGGTGTGTTGCTCGAATCTTGAGATAGAACACAATTGTTTGTACTTCACAATATTCATCATTCGGTATGATGAATATGACATTGCTTATCGGTATAAGTAATTGAATTGAGACCTTGAACAGTCCAAGGACTTCAAAGGAAGTACAAGTTCTACAGAACCTGAGCGATAACATAAACTGAGAAAAAGGTTTCACAGTTCATTCTCTTCCAAGAGCATTAATGGTTATAATGTGTCTTAGGGAAGATAATGGAGCATTGGTCGAAACAGTTCGATCCTCGATGTATGAGATACATTGCCAATTAGTTTCCAATAAGATGAACACTATACCAGTCAGTCCATATAAACCATACTCCGACCACATCCTAGACTAAGTAGGTCTTGCAAACACTGCCTGAAATGTAAAGCTTGGATTATCCCACTTGTACATAGAAAGTCCAGGGTCTTGTAGTGTTCATCTGAACCTCATGACCAGCTGAACTTGATCAGCATTGTCGTTTCATTAGCTATCCTACTGTAACTAAAGAGCTCTTTTAGAAAGAACTCATGGTCCAAGGAAACAGTGGGAGTTGGGACAGTCCTAAATGAGTTTAGGATTAGCAATGAAAGAACCTTTTAGTCATCACTAGGCTTGGAGTAGAAATCAGATTTCTGCTTTACAACTGACATTATCTCCTCTTAACCAGTAGTATTGATCACCATCATAAGTAGTTGTGATCGAGGTGACATACCGATTGGTGGTAAAACGCTGCAGTTGGTACGGATTTGCAATCCGACTACTTGGAAGCATTGGTGAGCCCGGCTGCTACCAAACAAGAGGACCTTAGGGCGAGACACGGTCTGTATGAAAATTTGATTGATTTTACACCTGGTCTAAAAACCAGTGGGAGTAACTGAGTTATCAAAAGAAAGCAACATGGACATATACATACCTTCAAAGCATCTAGTTGAGTGAGTCGATACTCAGAGTCAAGCAATTGATTCCGAATAAAGCACTCTCAATAGCAGATGAAATCTGAGAGGATTCTGCGTGGCATAGTGTGAGTCGTTAGTGGAGCGTGTGTGGTTTACCGACACACTAATAGGGACACACATAGAGCATGCCATTACAAAAGGTACATGGCCCCGGGTTTCGTCCCACGGGCATCTCGCAAGAAAGGATATTCAGATTCTCAAAATATGCCAAAGGATTGGATTTTGAGAAAGGACTGAAAGATTTCCATTAAAATGTCAGAAAGGTTTGGATTCTCAAAATGTACCATAAGTCCTGGATTTTGTGAATAGTCTATAACCATGTCAAAGCCATTGGGAGTCGCCGTTATCTACTATCTCCATACGTGGGATACATAATGTTTCTAGGAAACGTCTCTTTTCGTTACAAAGTGTAATGACTTGGTGTTAAGAGACAGATCGCTATGAAAGCCTTAATAGAAATACGGCATACTCAGGTGGTTGTAAACATCTATGAGATAGATCCAGATTCTGCCAAGATGATCTTGATGAGATTCAAGATGCATAGACTTAGGAAAAGTTTTCTTATCATTTCAAAGCGTGATGACTTGGCGGGAAAGAAACTAAGAAGGTGCAATATACTCACATAATTCAAAGTCATCTATTAGATAGATGAAATCACCAGCATAGACCTAGCCATTCTAAGCATGATCTTGATAAGATTCAAGATGCATGAGAAGAGTCTCCGAAAGGAAATAGTTTTTCGAAAATCATGACACAAGGATTATGAATAATATTTGGATTCCGAAAAAGGTTTGGAATAAGATTGGATCGGGTTCCACAAATTTTCTTGGATCGATCCTAATGTCATGAACATGTCCTGATGACTTGATGCTTAGGGCATAATAAGTTGGATTCAGGACATTGTCTGGCTGGGAGTACTGGATGGATTGTTTGAACTCAAGAGAGAAACATTGGGAAATGATTAGGGTGAAAGTGATAGGGTTAAAATTTGAAAGACTTTTCAAAGTGGTAATTATTAACGTCGGGACATGATGTTAAAGGACTTCATGGTTAAAGAATCTCGTTGGTATTATGATGGAGCGCGTGTGGTTCACCGGCACATCATAACGCCTCGAAATAGTCTTAGGGTGCAGTCAAGTAGACTAAAGACCCCAGAACCATAGGAAGTCACAGTACACATTACCAGAATTGAGTTAGGAGAGAAATTGACAGGATAACATATTGAGATGTTATTGGATGAGCATCCGATTGGATCATCTGCAATAAAATGTACAAGTATAAGATACTTTGGATACATAGAAAGAGTGTAAGGTTCATAAAGACATAGATGTAAAATTAGAATTGAAAGTTTAAAAGAAATTTTTGAAACCGATAATAGGTTATGACAAGACCAGACTTGGTGATTACCTTGTGGAGACTTGGTAATTAGCAGGAGTAGCTGCCAGTCAGATCTTTATGTTTCACTTTTGCATGTTTTACTTCCCGAATAATTTAATTATTCAGATAGGTCCACAGTCGCTCATACTTTGGGAAGTAAGTGTTGAATCAAGACTGTCATGAATTGGTTTGTAGACTATCTAAGGAGTTAGACATAGCAATAGGATTGCTACAACATTCATGAGTACTTAGAAATAGAGATTTGAGTATTGGATAAACCCACGCTCAGTAGATTGCTTCATGGATTATATCACAAGCAATGTTGAGACGATAATATCTTATGATCTTGAAGTGGAGATATATGAGTTATGATTTACAAGGCAGTTATTCATTGATAATACGAAAACGCATCGGTAACTCGATGTTATAAAACGTGTTATTGTGAATGATTTGACTGGTAAAAGATATAAGCATATAAGTCAAAACTTATTCGTTCCTTGACCCTGATAGGAAACAGATATATGTAGGCCTCTCGATGATTTTGAAGTTGACTAAAGTGCTGGTCAGCCTGGACTAAATTGATGTGTTCAATTAGAAGTTCCAAAGTCATAAGCAGAATCGGAAATCGGGAAACAGAGTATCGGACAGAGATTGATCTCAATCCGTGTCTCGTGTCTGAAAATATCTTGTTGGACGAAGGATCATATGATCACTTATCTTTGGACAGAACTGACTAGGTCAGAGTTCGGCAGCGGTTTCTAGGAAGCTACAGTTGCTAAATTAATTAGAGGGTAAATTGGTAATTTTAGTCATAGACTTATCCAAGTGGGAGACTGTTGGATTAGGTGTCTAAGCCATGACTAATAATTAGTATTTATCTAATTAATAGTAGCATAGTCCATTTGGGTTGCCCTCATAGTTGGAGGATTGGCAGAAAGTCCGGTAGAGAGAAAGATTGATTTATTATGTGATTAATAAATCAATAGAAGTTAAATAAATAGTTTATTAATATATTTAAGTGATAATATATTAATTAGAAACTATAATAATTAATTAGAAATTTTTCTGGAATTAATTGGAATTAATTTGGCAGTTAAATTGATTAATTAAAGGTGCAGGGACTAAAACTGTAATTATTCGATAGTTGAGTAAGTGGCAGTGTGAGTGACCATGTGGTGGTCGAATATATATATATATATATATATATATATATATATATATATATATATATATATATATATATATATATATATATATATATATATATATATATATATATATATATATATATATATATATATATATATATATATATATATATATATATATATATATATATATATATATATATATATATATATATATAACAGATAAATGGTGTTTGAATGATTAAAATAATAGTTTATCTTAATTCGAATTCAAAAAGGCTTATCTGTAACGATTATCTGATCACCACATGGAGGCTATAAATAGGGAGGCTCTCCCTAAACCCTAGACCACAAATTTTAACTCTCTCTCCCAAGGAATTTTCGGCCAAGAGCTCAGCTAAGGGTGTGACTGCATTTGAGGCAAGAGACTTCTGTTGCTTTGCTTCCAAGATTCATTTTAAGGTTGGGTTTTCTTGATCTTTCTTTTAGTTTATCTTTTTCTGGCCTTCTAGGATATGTTATATGTTTAATTAGAAGAAAACCTAGATCTATATAGGTTGCATGTGAACTTAAGAATGTTAGTTCATAGTTGCAGAAAACCTTTCATATAAATCATCACATCTTCTTGAAGAATACTATTATTGGATTATAGATACAGGGGCAACAGACCACATGTGTTCTAATAAATCATTATTTTCTTCTTTGGTTAAACTTGATCAGCCTCATTTGATTGGGCTTCCTGATGGCCACAACTCTATTGTTTCCTTCTATGGTGATGTTAAGCTTCATGATCTCATAACCTTACATGTAGTTCTTTTTGTCCCTTCCTTAAAGTATAACTTGATTTCTATATCCAAATCTATGTCTCAACTTTAAAATTTTGTTCTCTTTACTAATACAAAATGTATGATGCATGACCCTTCATAGAAGAATAAGCTTGCTCTTGGATATTTTGGTTCCAGAGTCAACAATCTATATGTTTTAGATCATAAGTCTGTTTGGTCAAACTTGTCTTTCAGTTTGTCTGTTTGTTCCTTCCATAAATGAACATTCATTTGTATCTGTAACAAATTCTATGGCACTTTTGTGGCACAATAGATTTGGTCATGTTTCTTTACAAAAACTTCAGTCTCTTTCTCTTATTCCTTCTACTCATACTGTCAAACTTGATCCATGTTTAGTATGTGCTCAATCCAAATAGCACCAATTACCTTTTCCAACTAGCAAGTCAACTTCAAAAGACATATTTGATATTATTCATATTGATGTTTGGGGACCATACAAACATGTAACACATGATGGATATAAATATTTTCTCAATATTGTTGATGACTACAGTAGATTTACTTGGATACATCTCTTGTCTAATAAAGGATGTGTCTTCTCCTATTCTTAAAGCTTTTAGCTCATTCAGACTCAGTTTCATAAGACAGTTAAGGTGGTTAGGTCTGATCATGCACATGAGCTTGGATCTAGTAATAAGGGTGTTGAATTTTTTTCTTCTCAAGGAATATTACATCAAAAGTCTGTTGTTTACTCACCATAACAAAATGTTATAGTTTAGAGAAAACATAAGCACATTCTTGAAGTGGCAAGAGCTTTGTACTTTCAGTCAGGATTGGGACACATGTATTGGGGAGAATGTGCTAAAACTGCAGTCCATCTGATTAATAGAATTCCTTCTACAGCCCTTGATGGCAAAATTCCCTTTGAACTCTTGTATAAAACTACCTTGGATCTGTCATATCTGAAAACATTTGGTTGTTTATGCTTTGTCAATACAAAGTCTGTTGGAAGAGACAAATTCATGGAAAGGGCTCAATCATGCATCTTCATTGGTTATCCTTCATATCAGAAAGCTTATAAAGTGTTGAATTTACATACAAACAATACTTTTGTTTCTAGAGATGTTAGATTCTTTGAAGAAGTATTTCCTCTTCATTCACAGTCTTTCCAATTTTTTTCAAAAATGGTCCTTTTCTTCCCATTTACAATCCTATATTATTTGATGATACATCTCTTTCTTTGGATCCTCCTTCTTCATACTTACATCTAGAAAACATAGATAACTCAGCAAATGACCATTTTAACCCTGACCCACAATCTGATTCACCCTCTATTTCCAATCCTTCTTCATCCTCTTCTGATCTTGAACCTGTCCGCAGAAGAACTACTCGTATTTCTAATCCACCTACTTACTTACAAAATTATATATGTACTTTTGCTCATTCTAAAAAGTCTTACCACTCTTGTCCTCATACCATCACTGATTGGTGTTTATCTCACAACAATTCAACAATTGTTTCTTCTTCTCATGTTTTTAATGTACAAGTTCATCCATTTTAGAACCATCTTTTTACCATGAGGAAAAAGGTAAACCTGAGTGGGAAACAGGTATGCAAAAGGAATTAGAAGCTTTAACCAGTAATGGAACATGGGATGTTGTTCAATTGCCTGAAGGTAAGAAGCCCATTTATTGTAAATGGGTGTACAAGGTTAAATACAAGGCAGATGGCAGTATAGAAAGACATAAAGCCAGGCTTGTTGCTAAGGATTTTACTCAGAAGGTTGGAATTGATTACCATGAAACCTTTTCACCAGTGGTCAAATTCAACAAAGTTAGATGCATGATAGCTATTGCAGTTAAAAAGAAGTGGAAGATTAAACAACTTGATGTTAATAATACATTCCTGCATGGAGATATTCATGAAGAAGTATATATGAAAATATCCCCAGGGTTCCATGTATCTTCTTCTTCACTGGTCTGTAAACTCAAGAAGTCATTGTATGGCCTAAAACAGGCATCTAGAAAATGATATGCAAAGTTGTCTGAAGCTTGACATGCTAAATGGTATATTCATTCGTTCAATGATCATTCTTTGTTTTTAAAGAAACAAAATGGTCATATTGTGATTGTTGCTGTTTATGTAGATGACATAGTTGTCACTAGGGATGATAATAAGGAAATTATGAATCTCACACTATTTTTGGATGATTGCTTCAAGATTAAAGATTTGGGAAATATTAATTTCTTTCTTGGACTTGAGTTTCATCATGTTTCAAATGGGATGATTATCCACCAACAAAAATATATTCGAGACCTTCTTGATCTATATTCCTTGAGTGATTCCTCATATGTTTCTACTCCTCTTGTCTCTATCTCTTCTCTTCTTACTAATATAAGTGAGCCTCTTTCTGATCCGACTTCTTACATACAAATGATTGGGAAATTAAATTTCCTTCTTCACGCAAGGCCTGATTTGTCTTTTACAGTACAATTTTTAAGTCAATTCAACCAAAATCATACACATGCTCATTATCAAGCAGGTCTTCACGCTCTCAAATATCTTAAAGGGGAAATTAATCAAGGTTTGTTTTTTTAATGATAATCCAAACTTCAAGCTTGAAGCTTATTGTGATTCTGGCTGGGCTGCATGCCCTTTGACTAGAAAATCTGTGAGTGGTTATTTTGTTCTGTTTGGTGGTTGTCCCATTGTCTGGAAATCAAAGAAACAACACATTGTCTCTCTTTCTTCTGCTGAAGCAGAGTATCGATCCATGCAAAGAGTTTGTTCTGAGTTAGCTTGGTTAAGCCGGTTATTTGATGAGCTGCAAATTACAGATGTTACCCCCATTCCATTGAAGTATGATAATCAAGCTGCAAGTTATATAGCCAGAAATCCCGTTTATCATGAAAGAACTAAACATATCGAGATTGATTGCTACTTTGTACGCGAGAAATTACAAGCTGGTCTCATCTCTTTGTCCCACGTTTCCACGGATAAACAATTTGTTGATGTTCTTACTAAGCCATTAAATGGAATTAAACAACGGGAAGCATCCCTCAATTTGGGTCTCTTGCCATATCCTCCAGCTTGAGAAGGGGGGGGGGGGGGGGGGTGAGAGTTTATTTTGTTTCTGTGCATTTTTTGTAACTGTCTAAAACTTCAGGGACATCTTTGTAAATATGGAATTAGGTTGTTAGAAGGTAGTTACTAGCTGTTATTAAGCTGGCTGTTAGTTGCTTAGCTTAATTAAGTAGTATATATTCTTCTTCTTTGTAATTAGTTAAAAATCAAACAATGAATTGAAAATTCCCCAACTTTCTTTGTCTAAAGCCCATACTCTGTTTTACGATTTTTTTCTTCATTTCATTCTATTCGAACAATATTAAAACGGATAAAAATGCAAATAAAAAACATGGTAAGATACATGACATTTGCAACATTTAGTTTAAAATTACATGCTTTGTACAAAAGCTACTTTCATATGTTCCTAATTCCTTTCTCTAGTGTATTCTGGTTTATTACAAAAATTGTCAACCCGAGAAAATATATATTGGAGGTTTGTAGTCATCGCAACCTACTTTGAAGGAAAGTAAATGCTTTATTGCTAATTTGCTAAATGTATACTACCTATAAAATGTCTTGTGTGTGTGTTATGTTAAGGGTGAGATTTCTGATTGGCTAAATAAATAAAAATATATTGAAAGAAAAATAATGGCACGAGCTAGCGTACACAAAAAGTGAGGTATATCGTTAATCAAAAGGCTTTTCCTTGCGGTGTTAACATAGTAAAGAAACAACTCCCAATAAACCAAACACCATGAATATGCACATTCGGACTTTCTTTATATATCAAGAACAAAAAACCTGATGAGTTAAATCTTCCTTGGTGTCTAGAGGTTAAAATCATGGTTTATGAGATTCCGCCAAGAGCAACATGCCCCTAACATCTCAATTAAACATGGCCCAACTTGCTGGAAAGTGACTTTCCTTTGAGTGACTTTGACTTGCATGTCGAGCAGCAATTCTTAGCTGCAAAAAGTTAAAAAAGAATGATATTATACACAAAAACGATGATGTAGCTTTACGTGGTTGTTGAATCATTAAAAATTGGCTTCCTTTTGATTTACTAAGTGCTTGTATTATCTGGAATTAAACCCCTTCTTTTTGTAGCCCAAATATAGTGGTTTTAAAAGTGTTTGTCATTGTCTTCAAATTAGCTCTTTTAAGCAAACAGACACTTAACCATAAATCGTGACATGACATATCTGAAACAAAAAATTGATGGTACGTCACTTTTTGTATTCTTCTATCTGCTTTCTATCATCAGTGTGACCGTTGGTCACTTCCTCTCCTTCCACATAATTTTCCCATATCTGAAACAAAAATTTTTAATTTCAAAATTAAAAAAACATTCTGACGTTTGGATGTAAATTAAGTAGACAATAAGTTAACACGTTTTGTCCTTTAGTATAGTTAGATTTTTGCAATTTTATTCCTAAAAAGTTTACAATTGCAATTTTGGTTTCTTGTAATGTTTTCGGTTGGAATTAAAGTGAAATGACGAAAAAGTCTTCTATCGTAATTTTGGTTTGTTGTAACATTTTCAGTCTTGGTTCAAAGTGAAATGACGATTTTTGGTCCCAAAACGTCTTCTATTGCAATTTTGGTCCTTATTTGTGGTTCTTGTAATGTTATTCGTCTTTGTCTAAATAAAATGACTTTTTCTGGTCACCAACTATTACTGATTTTTGCAATTTTGGTCCTTATTTGAGGCTCTTGTAACATTTTTGGTCCGTCTTCACAGTCAAATCCCGAGTATAACTGAGTTTTGCAATTTTGGTCCGAAAAAAAATAGTCGTTTTACTTAGAATATGGACCAAAAACATTACCAAAAAACTCAAATAATAACCAAAATTGCAAAAGAAAACCTTTGGGGACTACGATTGAAAAAATCAAATTTGTACACGTCACTTGAATATCAAATAGAAGTTTAAGAACAAAAAATAAGAATTTTAAACAAAATGAACTGGTGTAATGATGTTAAATGTACGGGGACAAAAAATACCTCATCACCAACAGACTGACCACACTCGGTATTACCACTAACATGTGAGCATATAATATACATGCAACAACTATAACATCCATTATATGCGTTTACATGACTTAAAAGGAAATAATGTGTCCATATTTCAATTTCTTGCACACATCGCTTACTCCATAAGTCCATTTCTTTGTTGGTCCAGCCCTCCAATGACACCTATAAGCAGATACACATTTGATACTAGCTCGCCAACATGTAAGAACAAATTACAACGAATAGTAATAGGCAAAAGGGTAAATTTGGATTTGTACCTCCACATCGTTTCTCAAATAGTCTAGTGAATTTTGCAGTGCTTTCATGAACAGCCAATGCAAAACCCATGTCCACCACCCACAACATTGCTAGTGCCTTTTGAAGTTACTGAGCCTCCTAGATTGTATATGTTCCAACATTAACTGATAGACCGATTGAACAAGTTGAGTATAATAAGAAAATAATACCAATAAATAAAAATAAATCGTATCTAGCCAAGTGAGATTATAATTATATCAACATATTGAAATACCAAACTTACATATTAAATATCATTTTTATACCAATTAGAATCACAAAAGGAAGCTCATTTAGCTTCAACAACAACTCTTGGTCCCCTAATCTTGTGAGCTTTTTGTAATCTTGAAAATTAAATAAATAGAAACCCCAATAAAAGACCCGGATCTCTTTTACCAACAACTTGAAGTCCTTCACCATGTTCTGAAGTAGAAAATCAAATCAGTTTATTTAAATCAGAATCAACAAAAGATTGACAATACCTACATGTAAGAAGGTGAAGCATGTAATCCTTTTCCAAATGGCTTGAACTGTTTCATTTTAACCTAATTAAATTATAAGTCTGGTGGATGTGCTTGAATAAAGCATTAGCAGGTTAAATTATGATTCCCAACTTGATTACATTAATTGCTGACTTTAAAGTTATTTGGTTAAAACTCTTTCTTGTCACAAATATCATTTAGGAATTTTATCGAACACTTGCTTTGCAGATGTAAACTGGCCACATAACCTACAAGAGCAAGAACAACACAAAATAATAATTAGTTGACAACCAATGATATTGAAAACAATGCACAACACATAAATGACTTGGAATCAGGTAAAGGGAAACCGATGCTCGGAGAATTTAGATGCAGATTCAACATGGCTGCAACACTATTCATGTTGCCCCGCCAAATTACGAGCCAAATTTCACCCAGCACTGGAAACCGATGCTTGGAGAAGTTAGATGCAGAACAATATCATCACTGCCTCGACATTTCATTTGGTAACAACATTGTGGATGTGTAAGCAAGTCTGCATTACTGCATATCAATCAACACCGGTACAAAAAATCAGCAAACCATAGAGACCAAAATTGTAGTTTTTACTCCAGGATAAATAAATTGAAGCAGAAGAAAGATCCAGATAAAGGTCTCTGATCTCGACTGAGAGGGATTTCAAAAAAATATTAGGGTTGGATCCATAAGAGATATCCGACTAACCTTTGTTGATTTCTGCAAAAGTATGACGGTTCTTCTTTCCTTAGACGATTTCATCCAAAGCAGCGTAGATATATTGAAGATTGACTATTCAAAATTCCAAATTTGACTCCCTCCATTCGTGTCGTAGATTCTTTCCTGATTTTTAGCATTCATAGCTGAAAACGGATCCTCTAAATTAGGAATACGATTGAGGCCAGGTTCAAGGTTTGTTTGGATAAGCTTATTTAGCTCATAATTATTTTTTGGCAAAATTGTTTATAAGCTTATGGCTTTTCAGAAAAGAGTTTTTAAAAAAATGTTTGGATAAACATATATGGTGGAAAAAGTTAATAAATTGATAAGTAGGTTTAAAAAATGTTTGGTTTAGCTTTTATAAGTTGATAGATGGTAGTTAGGGCGTTAGTGTCATTTTGCAAGTAAAAATGACTTATTTACGCTTTTCAAAAATAGCTTTTCCCCATGTGCTAAAAAGCTAAAGAAAAATACTTTTCCTAATCCAAACACTTTTTTTAGCTCATCAGCTTTTTAAGAAGCTGATAAGCTAATAAGCCCTTTTGAAATGGTTGGCCAAACATGCACTTGGATAATAATCAAGTAATCGTATAAGGCTCGTCGTAATACCCATCACGGAGAGGAGCATGATGCCATGTAGAGCCTCATCACGGACGTGCACACCGCCCCGGGTGCATCGTGATGGGCGTGATCTTAGTGCAAGGTGATGGCGAGCACGACTTATCACAACAAATCCCATTTATTTAGTCGTTGAACGGCTACTTTTTTAAAAAAAAAAATATTTTTTTTAATTACACATATAAATAACACAATTTTAGCTCAATACAACATACATTCACCAACATATCTACATTTTCTATACAATTATTTTTCTATGGAGCAAAATCCAAACACCCTGCCTTAAAACCCCAGCTGTGAGTATGATCCATTTGGATTAAATTTGACCCCTTGCCAATACCCGAGCCTTGAATTACCGCGGGGTGGTTTTGTAAACTTACTTCAATTCGGGCCCCTGATCTCACAACAACCGCTTTTTCAACAACAATTCCCACCTTTCAATCCGTATCAACAAAGATTCCAATCGGCTTTCGTATTCCAACAAGGGTTCCAACCGCAAGGATCGCAACCACCACCGTCACAACCATCACCACAACCGAATCCGGTGTCTCCCGAAACCATTGAGGAGACAAAAGAATTGGACAACCAAAGTCGTCGGGCCGCAAAAAAGAAAGGAAACAAACCGCAAGGCGAGCGACGAACGAATTGGACAAAAGACGAAGAATTAAAATTGGTCAATGTGTGGATTTCTGTTTACATTGAACCGATAGTCGAGGACTCACAAACCCAAGAAACTTTTTGGATAAAACTTCAATCGACGTTTTACGAGCTAATGGGGAAGAGACTCAAAACATGGATAAAATAGCATCCAAATGGCGCGAAATAAGAATCAAACTTATTCTTTTCAACGCTATCTACAACAACCTCACGAACATGCAAAAGAGTGGGCAAACGATTTCACGTCTTCAACGCGACGATGCAACAATATGAAAAAAACTACGCCCACCCGAAAAACATTTACGTATGTGAAGGCTTGGACCGAGTTGAGAAAACAACCAAAATGGATTCTTACCGAAGATTCACAATATTCGGGAACGAAACGTTCGAAGTCGGTCCATCAAGGCACATCACAACAATCGGACGGACGTACACATATCGACGTCAACGACGAGCCGGTGGATCTTGAAGATGAACAACCGATCCGTCGACCGATCGGGCGAGACAAGGTGAAGAAAGCGGCTTCCGGTTCGAGAGCCAAAAGTTCAGAGTCAAGCGTCATGGATTTATTTGGAGAAAAATTTGATCGTTACGTCCAGCTACAATCCGAAAAGGTCGGGGATAATGAATCGGGTGAAAGAAAAAATCGTCGAAGCGTAATAACAAATCGTAGAAACGCAACAATGAATCGCTGAAACGCAAATAGACTTACAAAGGAACACCGATATCGACTTGTTGCAAAAAAAAACCCACCGATTTCGAGGGCGAATATTTGGAAATTTTCCTAGCGATACGGGAAAGTGTCCGAGCTAAATATCGCCCTAGGAACTAGTTTACTTTTATTATTGTCATGTTTTTCGAAGTTAGTTTTTATTTTTAATTTTTTTGGGTTGTTTTTTAAATATTATAATGTTTTATTTTTAATGTAATGTTTTTTTAATGAAAATTTAGGTTTTTATTTATTTTTGTATTTTTTTAATTAAAAAAGTAATGTGATGTGATGAAATGTGATATGTACTTCTTATGTTGTGTGATGACAATGTGATAAAATGTGATGGTGAAAAAATGTGAGATGACAGTGACGTGGCGCCCATCATATGTGGTCATGTGATGGGTCTCCGAATGTGTGACAACTATCAAATTAGGTCAACGAAGGTAAACCGAAACGTACGATGAAATATAAATTTTATAACTTCTACAATGTATTATTGTATATTATAAACACTAATTTAAATCAATTATGGGAACATACCCTGCAAAGTTAGACGTTTTGAAAAAAAAAAAACTTACGTCGTGAATAGTGACCGCGCGTGAATAGTGAACAGTAAAATTTAAAACTCGTCGGAATATTACAAATTTTATACCAAAACGTAGAAAAAAATACGACGATTCCAAATATATATTTATATTTTTACCAAACGTTATATATAAAATGTTATGATAGAAAAACGTTTAATTTAACTTGAAAGCGATATTTGATTATTAAAATATTTATATTAAAAAAAACTTTTAGTGATCGACCAAAATTTTCAACCTGCAAGTTTTCGACATTTGAAAATGTTATTATTATTATTTTATTTTAATTTTATTTTATATAAAGTGGGCCCCACTTCATTATTTAATCAATTTTACACATTTTACCCTCAAAAAATTCGTATTTTCATTTCGAACACTACGTATTCAATACGTATTGTTAAGTTTATCAATAATATTATGACGTTTTATAAAATGTAAATATATCGTCAAAACGGTATCGTCGATACGAACAACCTAACGTCAAAATTTAATATTATTGATATTAGTTTTATATTTAATATTTTCTTTTTCTTTAAAATGAAATTGTATTTACATTTAAACCCTATATTTTTATTAAACTTACAATTAATACCCTTTCGTTAATTCGTTAAGGACTTTTAGTTAAAAAGTTGATATTATTAAACTACGATTTTCGTAGATTATATTTTTATAAACAAAAATCATTCGTTTTATATAAAAACTATTAAAACTATTTAAAGAGTATTTTAAGGGTATGTTTTGTCATAAACAAAATTTAAAAGCTATAAACGTCAAATGTCTGTATCTTGAGGGCCGCTATATGAAAATAAATTTACTATAAATAGAGGCTTTAATCCTCTCATTTCCTCACACCTCAGATCTCGATCTCTATATCACTAGATAGTATTGTTAGAAGATTCTTCGATATATATAGAAATATACGAAGAATGAGCGTTAGAAGTAGCTATTTCAGTTATAAATATAGTGAGTTCGAGTTAGAAGCACGAAGAGTCGGGCGATCTAACAACAGTTGGCGATAAGATCCTAGTCGACATTGAGGTGAGTTCATACCCCTTCTTTTTATATTTATTCAAGTTTTTAAGGGGGAGAATACAAGTTATACTATAAAAATAGCTATTTATACTCATTTGTAACAGTAGTAAACAAAATGTGAATTTTGTAAACATCATTATGACAACAATTCAATTATAGTTCCAAAATATAAAATCGAATGATTTACTTACGAGAGCGGTGTCTAGGCCGATCATTTGGGCTAGGTTGCTGGATTTCCGAAAGGCTTATACGCTGAAAGGGTCCTGCCTCCCCATTTGATCTTCTACCTGGCCGTTCTTTATTTGATAGTCATGAAATATTATATTTGAATTAATAAAGAGCATAACCAAGTTATTACACCACTATTATGGAAAATATCTTAAAAGATGTTGTTTATAACCATTTAAATAAGTTATTTCACATATATTCGTAAATATATGCTTTTCACGACAAGAATACTAAAAATAAACTATTATAGGAATAGTTTGTGGTTACAAATGTTACTATAACCGTTAGAACAAGATAATTAATTATATACAAATATATAATTATTATACATTACTATATTATCATGGGAAAAAATGATAATGGGCAAATACAAGGGTTTTTCATATACAAACTTTACGTAAACAAGTTGATTGATACATACATTTTTGTGAGACGGGTCTTCACAGTGCTTATTTAAGTACATACTATAAGTCCTGAAATTTATAACCAGAGTCTCGGTAAGAGAACGTGATATTTGTGTATAGATCTATACGGGATTGACAACCCCGCACCTGAGCTGCTAGCTACAGCTAGACCGACGGGTCTGAGGTGACAAATGTCATAACAGTCCGACGCCTGAAGAACGTCGAAGCAGGCCTACATGGTCACAGTATGGTTATAGGCCGTCTCGCATGGGAAATCAACTTATTAAATTGTTTACGTGGAAATATACATTTTCAATGGCTTTATACTACAAACTATGCTATACATTTTAGTCATTGGGTTTTAAGGACTTGGATATATTCATAAGAAAATATTGGATTTTCTTGGATTACAATACTACATTTTACAAGGAAAGAGATTCCTCATACAAGTTTTATGGTATTAAAACTACATTTTAACAAGTTACAAATATAAGTATGGTTTTACTTATACACACTGATTCTATGGGAATTAAAACTATGTTTTATCAAAGATATAAATATAAGTACGGTTTACTTATACATACGACTTTTGTGGAATTAAATCTACGATTCGACTACCAGTAAACACCTATTTACACGATTTTATACAAGAATAAAACTACGTAATACTATTTTCAAGTATACAAATACCTATACATTTTCGGTCTTTGGGTTTTAAGACTACTACTCATTTATAAGAAAATATTGGATTTTCTGGTTTCAAACACTATCTTTCTACAAGGAAAAAGGATTATGGGTTTTCTCATACAAAAATCTTATGAACTCACCAACGTAATGTTGACACTCTTTCAAACTACTTGTATTCTCAGGAAATTGATAGGGTAACTACAACCTTTGACGATGGGTCGCTATGGCGTCATACTATGTATTTTGATATCATATTGTAATTGTATTCAAAACATACAATCTTTTGAACTATTGTAACATTTACAATTATGTATATGATGGATGTGTTTGCTTTGATCACTATTGTACAAACGTTGTTGTGATACTGTTCATGAAGTCATCCACCCTCAGACGTTTCTGCTATCGTGGTTTGGGGGTGTGACACAATGGTCTAAGTAGAGACAAGAGTGAGAAAAATAACCTGAGCATCGATGAGAGGTTTTGTGAGCAAGAGCGATTGAGCACAAAAAAAACCCTAGCCCCGAAACCCGAGAATTTCGGGTATAGGGTCGGGTTTGGATCTCCTTGCCCGACCCGACCCGACCCGATTATATATATATATATATATATATATATATATATATATATATATATATATATATATATATATATATATATATATATATATATATATATATATATATATATATATATAGTTAGGATATATTAAAAACTATAATTATTGTGTGGACGTAAGACCCAATCAGAAGCCTACAATCATCAAGGGTATTTTTGTCAATTTATTTATAAATCATTTAATTGAATTTAAATCACTTCCTATAATTATGGTAAATTGGACCTATAATTATGGAAGCCTAATAACTAATTACCATAATCTGCGATTCAAACCAAAAACACGACTTCAAGCAGAACTCGTCTTCTCCAATTGATTAGCACCAGAAGTCGATTACGAGTTGTGATTTCAGGTTCAAGCTCCGTTGAATCTTGATTGAAACTATTGCTGGTTGCGATTCTATTTTTGATTAACGATTGTTGATTGCTTCTTTGCGACTGGCAGCAAGAAATTCGGGATCCAATTTGCAGGTTTTTTTTGGGAGTTGCAGGTCACGATTCAGTTGTTCAGGTTCGTATTGCAGGTTTGTTTGAACTAATTTAATATTGTTGTAACCTAAAAGAAATCGACTACAATATTGTAGGTTCGTATTACACGTCACAATTCTAGTTTGTTTATGTTTTACTAATCTAAAAGCAATCAATTGTAAGCTCTTTAACATGAACTAATTTCAGATTGTTGGTATAATGTATATGGATGTTATTTTAGAATACTATGATCAATGGTGTTTGTTGAAATATGTATCATTCTAATAGAATGTTTTTTTAATTTTGGGATCAATGTTATGGTTCATTCTAACTATATAGAAGATTATTCTGATGTTTCAGGATCATTCGTTGTGCATTCAAATGCGAAGAAGACACGGTGACCAGATTGAACGAGGAAGACATGATCGAGAAGGAGGATTCTGGAAGAATGTCCAATTATTGGAATACATCTCTATTGCAACTTACACTTACCCTCATTCTCAACATCCTCCATACCGACCATCATTATCTACGGTTGAGAATCACCACCAACCAATCTCATAGAATGTCATTCTCACAGAATTGTTAAGAATAAAGTGTTTTATGATGCCATTCTGTCAGAATGGATTTTCAGAATGTATTTTATTTTATTTTATGTATTTTAGTTCAAAGAATGGTATTCTTTTAATGTATTTTAGTTCTCCTAATGTTATTGTTTTGATGTATTTTCGTTTATAGGATGATTATCTATGACATTTAGTCAAGAATAATGTATTTTATGATGTCATTCTGCGAGAATGGATTTTCAAAATGTTATTCTGTAAGATGTATTGCAGTTCATATGATGTTTTCTACGACATGCTTCCAAGAATATGTTATTTTTTAAATATCATTCTACCAAAAATGAATATTTCATAATGTTATTCTATAAGAATTCTATCTTTATTATGTCATTCTGCAAGAATGATGTTCTTTTGGATGTCATTCTGCTAAGAATGAGTTTTTTGGAAAAAAAAATTACGATTGTGTCAACAATGAAAAAGTAACTGATTTTTTGAATAAGATAAAAATGATTCTTGTGTTAAGAATGCCACGTTTTAAAAAAAAAATTATTTCGTTTTTATAATTTTTTTTATTTATAGATTCTATCAATTTCCATAAAAATTAGTTAGTTTCTTTTTTTTCTCTAAATAAAATGTCTATTATACCCTTTTGTAACCATTTTTTTAAATCATTTAATAATGTTATGGATAATTACAATCATGCCATTCTAATCTAGATCATTGATATTGCGAATCCTACGCACCAGATTTGGTCTTACGACCACACAATAATTGTTGGTCTTAATATAACCTAGCCCTATATATACACACACACACACATACACACACAATGACGCGAAAACGCAAAACCAAAACCGAAGGAATAAACAGATTGTGTTTTTATTTTTTAAAAACGCGATTATTTGCGATGTTGTGCGATTTTGGATTATATACCGTACCACAAAAACTGCACTGCACCATTCGCAAAAACTGCATACCAAAAACACGTCATATAATCTTTTATATATTTAATTAATATATATTGCATATTTAAGTTTTTTTTTTAAAAAGTTGACATACAAAAGCTAAGAATCGGATTTAATTTCAATATAAGTCACTAACATAGGCGAATATTTAGTTTCAAGACTTAAAATATGTTTTTTTTCCACACAAAATACTATCTTAAGTATTCTCAAATATGTTTTAGCCATATTTTTTATATTGTTTTACCATTTTAGCAACTAACTCGTCATAAAGTCCTTCTACATTTGTGTTCGATTTGTTATAAGCCCAAAAAATTTGATTTTTATCTATCGATTTAGCAATTTTAAAACCTCCTCAATGTAAAACAGTACCGTAACTATTGTAGTTTATAAACCGAACCGAACCACATAGAAACGGGAAACCATACATGAAACCGCAAACTGCACCAAATACAAAAATTGAATGATCCAATTTTAAATATAAACCGATCTATACGGTTTCCAGTGCATTTTTAGCCTAAAATCGCATCACGCTCACCCCTACTTGAAATAGTGAAATTGACAAAAAAAACATTTAGATTTTTTAATACATTGAGCCCATAGGCTTTAGGCCATAGCCAAATGGCAGACCATTAAGTAGAAACATATGTTACGTCAATAAAATCGTAGGCCACGTCAACAGAATCACACTTGAATATATGTCATGTCATTAAAACCGAAATTGGCTTTAGCCAATTACAATTCTACGCCTGTTTTGAACATGTTAACTATTTTTGTACAAAATCTAACTATTTTTGCTTTTTTCTATCTAAGTTTAATATGATGGTTGGGCCTTAATAAAGCATGTATGTCATAATTTTGAGTCGCTAGCAAAAGGGCCTTGAACATTTAAGGGTTAAACTAACATTTAGTCACTTAAGTTTTGAGTTTGTACTCATTTGGTCACTTAACTTTATTTAAGTTATAAAAGGTCATTTAACTTGCAAATTTTGTTTTGAAATGGTCACTGTAAACTGCAATAACATGTTACCATATTCTTTTAAACTATTTAAGGTCTTTGAATGTCTAGTTTTGGGTATAAATGGTCACTGGACCTTTTTTGGTCTATAATTTGTCACTAAACTTTTAAAACTGTGCATATTCACACACACACACACACACACACACACACACATATATATATATATATATATATATATATATATATATATATATATATATATATATATATATGAACGAATGAATGGGACTCCTGGTCCTGATCGAACCAGAGATTCCGACAACCCGGGAATTTAACCATAAAAAAAAAAGAACTCGGAGGCGCCGGTTAAAAAACAAGAATTTTTTCAACAGAGAGGTCGTCCTATCCCAGCATTCCGCTTCTTTAATATAGACCAATGATAGCCGCCCAGGTTTACCCTCTTCCTTGACCCTTTTCTTTGAACACTGTTGAATGAGCGCTTTTATCAGCCGTCCTGATGAAATAGAATATATGTATATACAGGCTCGCTAGGCCTTCGGAACAAAGGCGATTCTGTTGCTTTCCTGGCTCGCCTTCACTCATTAGCCAGAAACTCGAGAGGGTCGCCCACTGGATTGCTTGGGACAACATTTGTAAATCCATGAAGGAGGGTTGTGGGAAAAGCAAAGGCAGCCACAGGGGGATAAGAATAAGTACCAAAGGAATGTGGTTCTGGTTGAGGCTTTATTTTCCCATATATATATTTTCCTATATATATATATATATATATATATATATATATATATATATATATATATATATATATATATATATATATATATATATATCGTTTTTACAATTTCATTTTTATTTCGCTTTCATATGTTTTTTACAATTTGTTTATACTTTAATTTTTTTACTTCGTTTTTATATTTTTTTCACAATTCGTTTTATAACTTCATTTTTATTGCATTTACATTTTTTTGACAATTTTTTTACCATTTCATTTTTAGTTCTTTTTCATGTTTTCTTTAAATATATTTCGACATCTTTATTTTTTCTTTGTTTATATATGTTTGTTATTTTATAACTACATCTATTTAATTTGTCAATTATGTGCTAAATAACTAAATTACAATATTAATGATCAAAATAAAAACCTTAGAATTATTAGTTTCTTACGCATCCAGTAATGTTATTGGATGCATAAGAAACTGATAATTCTAAGGTTATCATTTAGATCAATAAATGAAACTATAGAAACAAAAAACATATATATAAAAAATAAAAAAAATGTTGTAAACATGTATTTGAAAAAAACATGAAAACGAACTAAGACATATAGTAAAAATAGCTTGTGAAAAAAAACATGAAAATACAGTAAAGAATCAAGTTATAAAAACGAATTGTGAAAAAAAAACATGTAAAAAGCAAAGTAAAAAAATAAATTTATAAAAACGAATTGTAAAAAACATATGAAAACAAAATAAAATTAAAGTTGTAAAAAATATAAAATGAATAGACACGGTTTATGAAGTTTTGTAACTATTATAGACCAAAAAAAGTTCAGTGGCTATTTATAGCCAAAATTAAAAGTTCATTGATCTTAAATAACCTAAAAAATGATAACCTATTATTGTAGTCATAGTGACCATTTCAAAACAAAATTTACAAGTTAAATAACTTTTTATAATTTAAATAAAATTAAGTGACCAAACGACCACAAACTCAAAACTTAACCCAACATTTAATTGCAGGGAAACCCTAAAACCTTCCCTGATCGCAGTTGCCTCCGCTTCATTCGCTTTATAAATCGATTGTTGGGTAACCGACTCAATTCATTCTTTAGGTCATCCTTGTAGATTTGATCTGTTTATTAATGCTATGTTCCCGAGTCTCATTTAACGAGAGAAAGGAAGAGAATTAGGTGGAACTGGGAGGAAAAGAAAAGTTTTTATGTTCCCGAGTTTTTTTTTACGGAAGGAAGTGGAAAGAAAAGAAAGAAATTGGAGGGTTAATATTCTCTCCAAACTTTTCTTCCGATTTGGAAGGATTTGGAAGGAAATGAAATTACTGGTAAAAATAACACTTAATTATAACTTTCCTTTCCCTTCCTTTCCACTCGGGAACACATAAAACGTTTCTTTCCTTTAATTTTCTTTCGACTCGGGAAGACGAAAATATAACTTTCATTTCCTTTCCCTTCCCTTCTTTTCACTCCTTCTTTTCTTTTCTTTTTCTTTTCTCACCATGCTAAAACTCGGGAACACAGCGTAATATTGACATAAGGAGAAACTAGTGGCGATGACGATCAATGCTTATATTCTGACACCTCTTGTATGAGAATAGTCTCTGTTCATTGAGCACATTAAGCAACCCTCTGAGTCTTTTTCCCTTAGCAATTAGTTTTGCTTGGTTCAAATGTGTTTCCGATTGATATTTTTAACTTTCGCTTTTCTGTTGCAAGCTTCTGGATTCGGTTTTCAGATCTTAGCATTCTTATTTTATGGTTACATGTAATCTTCATTTTTCTGTCATTTATCAACTCTCCGAGACCTTTTCACTTATTAATCAGCTTTGATTCCTTCAATACTTTTACATTCGAACTAATATTCTGCCGTTTTGAGGTTTGATTTTTATATTTAATCTCTAGTTTGTTGGATTTAACATGCTAGTTTTCAGTTAGTAAATATCGATGTAAATTTTTCTATTTGCTTCTTATTAATCGATTATGGAAATGTTTATCGATCGGAAATTCAGGCAACCTCCTTTTGAATACTTCAATGAGAAGGAAGGTGTTAATCTGGTCGGAAATCAATCTCTTTTGCTCTTCATACTTGCAAAGGAACCGAACCGGCAGGAACCGGCCCGACCCGACCGGACCGGGAACCGGAGTATGGTGAAAGTATGGAACCGAACCGGACCGCCGGTTCCACCGGTTCCGGTTCCGGTTCTTGCCGGTTCTTAAAAGTTGGAACCGGTAAACGCGAATTAGATTAATTATTTTTCAAAAGTAGCCATTTTTGACTTATTTGGGTTTTTGTGTTCATTGTAAAGTAGCCATTTTTGCTACCTGTTTTGCTTGTTGCATCTTGTATTTGTTTCATAATTAAATGTTGCATGATAAAGATGGATTTGAATTTAGTTTTTGACATATTTTTGTTTCTGTCAACGTCTTTTGATAACCTGTAACTGAAAGCAAATGTAAATTGATGTTGATAACCTGTATTTGTTTCATAATTAAATGTTTATGGGAAAGAATGAAAATATAAATCAAATGATGTACAAGTTGAGACTACGTGAATTGGAAAGCAAATGTAAAACTATCCAAGTAAAAACTACAAGTTATCAAGTAGGAGGTACAAGTTTATCACATGAAAATATACATAAATTGATGTTGATAACCTGTAACTTATTCAAGGTATATAAAAGGGATTGGAAGAATTATGCAACAGTAAAATGTGCATTAAAAGTTGTACAGTGCTACAGAGTATGATCTCAACTCAAGTATACGTGAAAAAAGCTTGACATAACCTGACTGATCGATTATAGCTTCTGTCGATGCTTGAATCGCTTGTACAAACTCACGCCCAATTATAAATAAATATTGCAGTAAAACTAACCAGCATATAAATCGATTACAAGTATTTTGAGTGTAAGTTTACGGCTTCTTAGTCGTATGAGTTTTCGTTTCTCAAGTTGCTGCTTAATTAAACCTACATTACTTAAATTAGTTATCTAAACATGGCCCACCCAACAACACTAATGGCCCAATTTTCTATATATCCCCGGTCCGGTTCCCGGTTTTGGGCCGGTTCCGCGGTCCGGTTCCAAAAATCCCAAAAAATTGAGACCCGGACCCGGACCGATCGGTACTTCCGGTTCCCGGTTCCCGGGTCGGTTCCCGGTTCCAACCGGTTCCCCGGTCCATATGCTCACCCCTATTTATGCATATGTTTCGGATCTTCATGGTATAATCTGGTTGGACCAGTTAACATCTTCAATTCTCCTGAAACAAAATCGCAATTGTCTTTTTCACCATCATTAATAATAACTCTATTATTACCAAATGTGGCTTGAGAGCTTATCACAATTTGTCAATTTCGTGGTATATCGACTAGCTGTTGTCTTTTTCATCATCAATTGTCTTTTTTATGGGGCTTCCTCGTTTTTGTCCATTCGTTTTGATTGCCTGTACAAATAGACCAAAAGAAACACACATATTTTTAAGTATTCTTGAGTTTCAAGAGAAAAGAAAATATAGAATATCTATAATTTCATCAATGAAGTCTTGTGTTAAACATGCTGATAATTGGATGGTTAAGATTGTTTCACAACTCCTAGTTTTCTGCTATACTTAGCCATTTACAGCTCCTATTTTAGTTTCATATCGCTAATACTTTACTAATGTATCTAGGCATTTACAGCCCATGTGTTGCTACTATAATGACCTACTTATAATATCTATTTTGTTGTTCTATCAAGCCATATACAACACCTGCTTGTACTGCTGTTATTATATATATATATATATATATATATATATATATATATATATATATATATATATATATATATATATATATATATATATATATTGCTTTTTCATTGTGCCATATATAACCCCTATTTTGCTTATATAATGACCTATTTATAGTCCTTATGTTTCTGTTGTATTGTTCCATTTACAACACCTATAATTGTAGTGATTTGGCTGTTAGTTTTTGATAAGATACGTGTCTCTTTCTCCTTAGATCAAGCCATTACAACACTGTATTTCATGATGCATACTTTTAGCCTATGTAGCAGTGTTGAAAATGTCATTAGGTGCCATCAAGTCGGCGGACTAGCGAATAATCGATTAGGCGGTGACTACTCGGTGAGTACTGTTCCATCGAGTACGCCCGAGTCAGTCTGAGTTAGAGCGAGTTTAACCGAGTAGGACCGAGTTCGAGTTTGTATAGCCGATTTTTTAAAAATCGCCAAGGTACATAGCCGAGTCCAAGTATAAGGCCGAGTACTCGTCCGAGTTCTGCAACACTGCTATGTAGTATGATTGGATGTTTGCTTATGCTTACTGATGTTGTGATATTTGAGTTGACATCCCATAATATTTTGAAATAACCATTGTTTTGGAAAAATATTTTTGTAATCTATAGGATTTTTTCCGTCAAATAAAATGCTTTTTAATGTGTGTAAAAAAAACAAACAATTGTCATGATAATAGAGAAAACATTGTGAATGTAAGTATTATATGGTCACAACATACTTTATTATACGTGTCTACAGGAATGGATTGATTTCAATGAAGGTAAAATCGAGTACATATGGCCACATAAATGATTTTGCGTGTCCATAAGGTAGCGTTTAGACACTTAGTTAAACAATCAAATACAAGTAAATATAACCATGTTATGGTCACGATATACTTGATTATATGTGTCTAAATTTTCATATAATATAACTGGTAATAAGGAATGCAATGATTTGGCCACATAAATCATTTTTTGTGTCCGTATGATTGTGTTTGTAAAGGAAATAAAAACAAAGTAACTATAACCATTTTATGACCACGTTTTACCAACATTGTATGACATATTAAATATATACTTAATTTAAATAACCAATACTTGAAATATTTGTATCTAGTACTCACAACATTTACATTTTTTGCCCTAAGTTTTTAAGATGCCAAATATGAAAGTCGATTGTTATAAGTGGTAGTAAGTTTAAAGTCAGATGTTATAAACGACACAATTACTCTGTTTTTCCAATTGAGGCACATTGTATGATAAACACATTACTCTGCTTTTTCATACACATATGTACATTGTAATAAGAAATAAAAAATTTCCATTAACATATAGCTAAAAAGAATATCATCCTAATTAACGGGAAAGATAATACACCCTACTAGATATATGTGCTTCATGATACCAAATGGTTATAGTTACTTGTTTTTGTTTTCCTTTACTTAGTCGCTAACACAATTCTATTTACAAAAATAATTTATGTGGCCAAATCATTTCATTCCTTATTACCATTTATATTATATACAATTTTAGACACATATAATCAAGTATATAGTGACCATAACATGTTTATACTTTCTTGTATTTGATTCTTTAACTAAGTGTCTAAACACTACAGTATGGACACACAAAATCATTTATGTGACCATACGTACTCGATTTTACCTTCATTGAAATCAATCCAATCCTTTAGACACGTATATAAAGTATGTCGTGACCATATAATACTTATACTCACAACGTTTTCTTTATTATCATGACAATTGTTGTTCTTTTGACACACATTAAAAATTAAAACGTAGCCATAACATGGTTATAGTTACTTGTTTTTGTTTTCCTTTACTTAGTGGCTAACACAATCCTATGGACACAAAAAATCATTTATGTGGCTAAATCATTTCATTCCTTGTTACCAGTTATATTATATAAAATTTTAGACACATATAATCAAGTATACAATAACCATATAATAGTTACACTCACAACTTCTCTCTTTTATCATGACAATTGTTTGTTTTTAGACACACAAAAGATATTACGACGTGATCGTAACATGATTATGTTGGTTATATGCCCGTCGTTATAAGAAGTTGGTAATATTATTATTAATAGTAGGGTCCTTTTGGGTTACACGCAAGTGACGATTTAGCAAAAAAGAGATCAAAAATAAACTTGAGGGGTTAAGTTTATTAATATACCAAAGTAAAGGTATATTAATTAGAAACTTAAAAGGGATAAAGGACTAAAGTGAAATTATCAACAGTTTGAATTTCAAATAGTCATTATCCACAAGGAGGAGATGAGTATGAGATGCACTATAAATACAACCCTAGATGTGAGTTGTAAGGCATCCCAAAACCCTAATTTTCGTCACCCTCCTCCTCACCCTCGGTATACGGCTGATTTCTTCATAAACCCTAAGTATTACATGCTAAAACTTCAAGAAAAGGTATATACTACATCAACGGGTGCTGGATCATTGTCTTGGGTGCGATTACATTAGAGGAGTTCTACTTGTTGGATTAGGTGTCTAAGCCATGACGTTACAACTATATTTATCTTGTTAATTGAAGCAAAGTCCATTTGGGTTGCCCTCATAGCTGGAGGTCAGGATAGAGTTCAGTAGAGTAAAAGGTTGATTTATTAATTGTGTAATAAATCAATAGAATTAATTAAATGGTTTATTAATATATTTAAGTGTTAATATATTAATTAGAAACTATAATAATTAATTGAGATTTAATCTAGAATTAATTGGATTTAATTTAGTGATTAAATTAATTAATTAAAAGTGTGAGGACTAGTTTGTATTTATTCAATAGTTGAATAACTGGCAAAGAGAAGTCCAGGGGCCAAAAGTGGCGCCACCCTTGGAGACTTTTCTAGGGTTGGCGAAAACCCTAATTAGGGTTTAGGGATCTGGTCCAAGTGGTCAACAGGCTTGCCCACTTGGAGGCTCCTTAGGGTTTCAGGTGTAACCCTAGGAGGCTATAAAAGGAACCCTCTGGCTCCCCATTATTCACGCCAACTTCAACCAAGATTACTCTGCTGGACTGTCTTCTCCATTGCTGTGGGTATGACTTGCATCTGAGGCAGGATACTTTTGCTGCTAGCTTCAAGAACAACATTCAAAGGTTGGTTCTTCTGATTTAAACCTTAGAAATCATTGTTGGCCTTTAGGTTTTACTTTATTATCTTCATAGAAGAAAACATAGATCTTTCTAGGGTTGCATGTGAACCATCAAAGTTTTGTGTTCATTGTTTGCTAGAAAACCCTTCAGTGGTATCAGAGCTTAGGCTGTTTTCTTGTGAATTGATATAAACTGCTTGGATGATTATTGCCTTGAGTGTTTTTGCCAAAAACCCTCTTGGAATAGCCTCAATTTCGTGGCCTAGGCTAGGGTTTCCTAACCCTAGCCGCCACCCCTTTATTTCCCCTTGATTTGCTTGATTTACTTGCCTTTTATAAGTAGGTTGTTATTTTTGGTAACTGTATCTATTAAATAACTAGAACTCTTATTTTTGGCTTGTAATTTTCGAAATTTGTAGGGCCTTAAATAGATAAAATTAATTTGATTAATTTATAATATCTATCTTAGATTTAATTAGTTTAATTAATTGTTAATTAAAAGATCAATTAAATCAGCTTAAGGAATTAATTTAAATTTTCAAAAATTGTTTAAAAATTTGCGAAAATTATAATTAAATTAATTCTAAATTATTTTAAAAAGATTAAAATATATATATTATATATTTATGATTAAAAGTTAATTATTTATATATAAGAAAATTGGTTAGTCTTACCGCAAGTAGGCCTCATTCACAAAACTGTCCTATAAAGAGGGTATAAGGCGACTGACTATAAAATGTTAGTCTAATGGGTATCTACTCTTACCCACCGCTCTCCTGGTCAGTCGAGTGTCGTTAGCCGAACGGGTTTGATAGAACCGCTAAGCCTCTTAAAAGTATAATGCTATAATTGAAAGTACTAGAACCTCAAACAAAACCCAATCTAGTTACTTTAGGATAAAAATGTGAATTGGTACTAATCCATGGAATTGCACATTGCACTTTGTGGAACGTTGGTGGAGCGTGTGTGGTTTACCGGCACACCAACTGGGGTCCACAAAGAGTTACAATGGGTTTCTCGATTTTGTCATTATTAACGGAGCGTGTGTGGTTAACCGGCACGTTAATTAGAGATGGCAATCGACTTCGAGAGTACCAAGCTAATTTGCATGGTTATTCACACCCGGTTTGTGATCCTCGGCATCCCAGTCACAAACAGTGGGGCACATCCGAGACTAAACATGCCATTGAACAGTTCAATATGTCTCAACAGATCTAGGAATTTCATAAGATGAAATTGATAAGTGTATTATCTACCTTAATGACCATTATATTGTGATTACGACATCCCTCTTCACACCATA
The DNA here is from genome assembly GCA_023525715.1 of Cichorium intybus. Taxonomy (NCBI): domain Eukaryota; kingdom Viridiplantae; phylum Streptophyta; class Magnoliopsida; order Asterales; family Asteraceae; genus Cichorium; species Cichorium intybus. The sequence continues at coordinate 154,443,299 of CM042011.1, read as the reverse complement.
GTTGGGGCATTTTGGGTCCTAGCCTTAATAAATAATATATTGGGTAATTATTTAAAAAGGAAAAACTAAACTAATAAATTCTGTTTATTGTAGATGTCTGAATCAAGTGTCTATTCTCCTCCCTCTCCTCCTTCACCCATTTCTAAGAGCATCAGAAAGCACCTACTTAATATGGAAAGGCTGACTGGCCTTAACTGTAAGGAATGGCTTCGCAATTGGAGACTGGCTCTCGGCATTGCGGGCAAGCTTCATCTCACCGAGTATCCGATCCCGGTTCCACAGGAACAAGTCATCATAAATAGTTCTTATGATGAGGGTAACTTCTTAGTTGATGTATCCGAAGTAATTCGTGACCTCATGTTGTTGACCATTGACCCCGAATTCCGCAAGGATTTTGAATCCTTAGGGCCATATGAGTTAATGCAATCAGTTGAGGAAAGGTTCCGAAAACCGGTTGAAGAGGAACGAGCTAGGATCTTCAAAAGACTTGCAGAGTGTAAGTTAAAAGAAGGAAGTAGCATCGATTCGCATGTTCTTCAGATTGAAGCGTATATAGGCGAATTGTACAAACTTGGTTATTCCATGAGTCAGGAGTCGAGTGTTAACACTCTACTCGCTTCACTGACGGGTAAGTACAATCTGTTCATTCAGACGTATAGAAAGGAAGACCAGAAAAAGACCTTAATGGAAATGCGTCCACTGTTGACTTTATACGAGTCACTCTTGGACAGGCATAGTTCCAATGGTTCAGCTACTTCTGGATTAAGTCCAGTGGAAAGACACAGCAAGAAATGATCCAGATCGTCTGGATATGTCTTAAGCTGGGAATCCACAGAATCGGATACAGTCGCGGAAAGATTGGAAGACGCTCCAAGATCAAAAAAAAACTTTTGAAAGCTCAGGTATATCTAAAAACCTCAAAACTCCTGTTCCATAATTCCTTGATGCATAATGTGATAGTCACATTTTGGTTTGTATGAGGGAATGAGTAAGGTACGGGACTCTGGCGCATAGGAGCACATTTGGATTGGATTTCCGGCTCATGCGGTTTTGAAGTTTAGTTAGATATTGAAAAAATGTTATTAGCTTATTAGATGCGTATGACATTGTCTATCATATTATACATTGTTCAAGGATTTTGTTTTAATAAAATTGTCGATTTTCTTTTAACACATATTGTTTGAAATATCCTTGAAATGTTATATGAATGTGTTGAATGCATGATTAGTAATAACTTGAATGTTGAATGCATCCAAAGTGTTTGGATTTTAGAATTGTGTCCCTTATGATTGTTAAGATAAATGTTGTAAGAATCAATTCAACCAAAGGTCCAGTTGGACAGGACTTTGGAATCATTTGACTTAGAGTCACATGATGAATTGAGTTCTTAATGTGTAAAGAAATGAATCAACCAAAGATCTAGTTGGACAGGACTTTGGAATCATTTGACTTAGAGTCAGATGATGATTAAGTTCTTTATAAAGCACATGTGGCAAGAAATGAATCACCCAAAGATCCAGAGGATAGGATTTTGGAATCAGTTGACTCAGAGTCAACTGAAGATTGCAAGTCTTGAACAAAATTAACAAAGTCATAAGACATTAAGATCAGGAGCAACAAACACATCAGTTGCTGTGTATTGCTCGAATCTTCAAATTGAACATAATTGTTTGTACCTCACGATATTTGTCATTCGGTATGACGAATATGACTTCGCTTATCAGAATAAGCGATTGGATTGAATCCTTGAACAGTTCAAGGACTTCAAAGGAAGTACGAGATCCACAGAACCTGAGTGACAGTATAAACTGGGGAAAATGTTTCATAGTTTATTCTCTTCCAAGAACATTAATAGTTATAATGTGTCTTAGGGAAGATGATGGAGCGTTGGTCGAAAGAGTTCGATCCTCAATGTATGAGATACATTGCCAATTAGTTTCCCGTAAATTAAACACTAAACCAGTCAGACCATATTCCAACCACATCTACGACTAAGTAGGTTTGCAGACACTGTCTGAAATGTAAAGCTGGGATTGTCCCACTTGTACATCAAAGGTCCAGGGTCTTGTAGTGTTCTTCCGAACCTCATGACTGGCCTGAACCTAATCAAAAATGTCATTTCACTGGCTATCCCGCTGTACCTGGAAAAGAAAGAGCTCTTTTAGAAAGAACTCATATTCTAAGGAGACAGTGGGAGTTGGGACAGTCCTGAATGAGTTCAGGATTAGCCAAGTGAAATAACCTTTAGTCATCGCTAGGCTTAGAGCAGAAATCAGATTTCTATAATAATACTGACATAACCTTCTCTTGACCAGTAGTACTGATCACCGTCATAAGTAGTTATGATCGGGGTGACATACCGAATGGTGGTAAAACACTATAGTTGGTACGGATTTTCAATCCGACTACTTGGAAGCATTGGTGAGCCCGGTTGCTGCCAATTAAGAGAACTTTAGGACGAGATACAGTCCATGTGACAGTTTGATTGATTTTACAACTGGTCTTAAAACCAGTGGGAGTAATCATCAAAAGAAACCAACATGGACAGAAACGTACCTTCAGAACATCTGGTTGAGTGAGACGATACTCAAAGTCTTGTAATTGACTTCGAGAGAAGCGCTCTCAATAGAAGATGAAATCCGAAATGATACTGCATAATGTAAGTCGTTAGAGGAGTTCGTGTGGATCACCGGCACACTAATAGGAACTCACAAAGAATATGCCAGTATAAAGGTACATGGGCCCGGGATTTTCCTGCGGGCATCTCGCAAGAAAGGATATTCAGATTCTCGGAGTATACCAAAGGATTGGATTTTGAGAATGAGCTGAAAGATATCCATTAAGATGTCAGAAAGGTTTGGATTCTCAAAATATACCAAAAGCTCTGGATTTTGTGAATAGTCCATAACCGTGTCAAAGCCAGTGGAAGTATCGCTGTTGTCTATCTCAATATGTGTGTTACATACTGTTTCTAGGAAACGTCTCTTTTCATTACAAAGTGTAATGACTTGGTGTTAAGAGACGGATCGCTATGAAAGACTTAATAAAGATACGGCATGCTCGGGTGGTTACAAACGACTATGAGATAGATCGAAACTCTGTCAAGATGATCTTGATAAGACTCAAGATGCATAGCTCAGGAAAAGAGTTTCCTATCATTGCAAAGTGTAATGATTTGGCATACAAAGAAGGTGCAGCATACTTACATAATCCATAGACATCTATCAGATAGATGTTGTCATCAGTATAGAACCGGCCATAGTAAGCATGATCTTGATAAGATTCAAGATGCATGAGAAAAAGTCTCCGAAAGGATATGGTTATTAAAAGTCGTGACACAAGGATTATAAATAATCCTAAGATTCCAAAAGGGTTTGGAATAGGACTAGATCGAATCCAACAAGTTTCTTGGATCGATCAGAAGTGTCATGAACATGTCCTGATGACTTAATGCTTAGAGCATAGTGAGTCAGATTCAGGATATGACCTGGCTGAGAATACTCAATGGATGTTGTACATACGTGAGAAATCATTGAAAAATGATTAGGGTGAATGTTGATAACAATTTGAAAAGAGTTTTTCAAATAAGGACTTAATGGTTAAAGAATTTCGTTGGCATTCCGATGGAGCGCGTGTGGCTCACCGGCACATCGTAACACCTCGAAATAGTCTTAGGGTGCAGTCATGCAGACTTAAGATCATGAGAACCATGGAAAGTCATAGTACATAGAATGGAGTTGTTAGTGAGATTGACGGTATGGCCAAAATTGAAATATCATCGGATGAAGTGTATAAATGTATAACATTTGAATACATAGAAAGAGTAAAAGGTCAAGTAGACATAGATACATAACAAGAATTAAATAGTTTAAAAGGAATATAGAAACCGATAATAGTTTATGTAAAATCCGACTTGGTGATTACCTCGTGGAGACTTGGTAATTAGGCAGTAGTAGCCACCAGTCAGATTTTAAGTTTCAATTTTGCATGTTTCACTTCCCGAATAATTTGATTATTCAAAAGGTCCACAGTCGCTCATACTTTTCGGGAGTAAGTATGAACGAAGACTGTCGTGAATTGGTTTGTAGATTGTCTAAGGAGTTAGACATTGCAGTAAGACTGCTACAACGTTCACGAGTACTTAGAAATAGAGATTTGAGTATTGGATAAACCCGCGCTCAACAGATTGCTTCATGGATTACATCACGAGCAATGTTGAGACGATAATATCGTATGATCTTGAAGCGGAGACATATGAGTTGAAATTTACGAATCGGTTGTGCATTGATGATGCGAAAATGCATCGGTAACTCGATGTTACAAACGCATTGTTGTGTACGATTTGATAAGTAAAAGACACAACCATATGAGTCAAAGCTTATTCGTTCCTTGACCCTGATGGGAAACAGATATCTGTAGGCTGCTTGATGATTTTGAAGTTGACTTAAGTGCTGGCCAGCCTGGACTAAATTGATGTGTTCAATTAGAAGTCCGAAAGTCATAAGCAGAATCGGAAATCGGGAAACAGAGTATCGGACAGAGATTGATCTCAATCCATGTCTCGTGTCTGAAAATATCTTGTTGGACGAAGGATCATATGATCACTTATCTATGGACGGAACTGACTAGGTCAGAGTTCGGCAGCAGTTTCTAGGAAGCTACAGGTTGTTTATTAATCAGAAGATAAATTAAAGTCATAGACTTATCCAAGTGGGAGACTGTTGGATTAGGTGTCTAAGCCATGACTTTAAAACTATATTTATCTTGTTAATTGAAGCAAAGTCTATTTGGGTTGCCCTCATAGCTGGAGGTCAGGATAGAGTTCAGTAGAGTAAAAGGTTGATTTATTAATTGTGTAATAAATCAATAGAATTAATTAAATGGTTTATTAATATATTTAAGTGTTAATATATTAATTAGAAACTATAATAATTAATTGAGATTTAATCTAGAATTAATTGGATTTAATTTAGTGATTAAATTAATTAATTAAAAGTGTGAGGACTAGTTTGTATTTATTCAATAGTTGAATAACTGGCAAAGAGAAGTCCAGGGGCCAAAAGTGGCGCCACCCTTGGAGACTTCTCTAGGGTTGGCGAAAACCCTAATTAGGGTTTAGGGATCTGGTCCAAGTGGTCAACAGGCTTGCCCACTTGGAGGCTCCTTAGGGTTTCAGGTGTAACCCTAGGAGGCTATAAAAGGAACCCTCTGGCTCCCCATTATTCACGCCAACTTCAACCAAGATTACTCTGCTGGACTGTCTTTTCCATTGCTATGGGTATGACTTGCATCTGAGGCAGGATACTTTTGCTGCTAGCTTCAAGAACAAGATTCAAAGGTTGGTTCTTCTGATTTAAACCTTAGAAATCATTGTTGGCCTTTAGGTTTTACTTTATTATCTTCATAGAAGAAAACATAGATCTTTCTAGGGTTGCATGTGAACCATAAGAGTTTTGTGTTCATTGTTTGCTAGAAAACCCTTCAGTACTTTGGGCTCTCGTCATCTTAACATGATCAGATCTGAGATCTTAAAAGGTATTTTTTGAACCCTCTTGATTTTACAGTTACAAAAGTGTGCATGATTCTGTGATCCTAGTTGAATACAATTTTAGATTTAAGTTTCCGCTGTGTTTGTTTTATGTTATCGTATTCCAACTGTGGTTTCAGAGCCACTTTATCATGATTTTGTATTGTTTTGATTCGATTAGATATGTTAAAAATCATTTTTTTGTTAAATTATCGAATCTGTTTGACGTCTGTGCCGCGGTTCTTGAATGGTCACGCCGCGGTCTTCTATACAGTTACGATCATTAGGGTTTTGGCGCATCATGTTTTCTAGTGTGCCGCGTCGCGTCGTCCCTGTGAAGATCATGTTTTGTTGGTTGTTCTGCGATGCTACCGTTAGCTTACCGCGTCGTGGTGGTCGTAACGTCTTTTTGAAATTGTGATTCTTGATATACAATATGATGAATATTTTGCATTGGATAATTGTTTAGATTAATTATTAACATTGCATCCTTGCGTGTTTAATAGTATTAATAGTTAAACATAAAGTTTAAAACGCTTCAAAATTTAAATGTATATATTAGAATTGTATCTATATGTATAACTTAAATTAAAATAAAAACATTGGTCAGACCATGACTAGGCTCACCCACTCTAAATGTGTTTAGAAGGTTTAAGGAGGTCTCTTCGATTCCTAATGAGGTCGGTTTTTAAATAGCATTCATTGTTTACCACCCTCACCGCCTGCTGTATTTTCTTGAGTGGAGTTACCGAAAGGATTTGATAGGACAATGTTTATTATTTATTAAGGCAATTTTTGTTTAAATAAATTTGAGAATACAAAATAAAGAAGTAAAAAATTGTTAATAGTTAACAAAATTTTTCAAAATTAAATTGGCATTTCAAACTGATTTTAAAATGTTTAAATTGACCTTTTTTTGCCAATTAAAAAGTTAAAGTGTTTTAACAAGAATGATATATGCAAACTAGATTGTTAAAAGTTGTTAACATGTTTTTAAAAAATCATTGGCAATTGTAAGACAGATTTTAAAAGTTTAAAAGACTATTTTGCCAAAAGAAAGTTAAAATGTTTTAACTTAACGAAACGAAATCCCGTTTTATGAAAATGTAAATCTCATGCTACCCACAAAGAACCACACATTTAACCGAACCCTTCCGGCGTGTGAAGTGCCATAGCCAACTCGTCGGATTGGACTAGGCCAAAATGATGTGATACTCGCGATAACTCATGAATCATGGGCCGGGTGTCATGTGGGTCCTTCGTGGTCGATTTACCATCCAAACCCGTGATCCGCGACATACACGTCACGGGAGAGAGGATGTGCATGATGGGATTAAAAAGGTCATTGATCAGATTCAAAGAATCCCAAAAGATCTAGAAGCTTCATAGAGATTGAAGTTGCCAAAAGAGTATTGCCTACCTAAATAACTTTTGGGGGTGACTACGACATACCTCTTCACCACCAAAAGCGAAATACAGATTCTAGCCTTAAATAAAATAATTTTATGGGTAATTAATTTATTAAGGGTTAATCAAACTAACTAAACTTTATTTTAGATGTCAACTAAAGAACGTTTGAAAGTTACAAGTGTTTTTTTACTGTGTGGCTTCCTCGATCAAAGTAAGTTCAACGACATAGATTATGCGTATTGGTTCCAGAAGTTGAGAAGAGTGCTCAATTTCGAGGGAAAACTTTATATGATTGAGGAACGAATAAATTCCTAAGGATCATCCAGCCAGATCCATTAGTGCTGAAATAGACGGTCATCTTAGACGTCTAAATGATTCAAATAAGGTTGCTTGTCTCATGTTAGACACTACGATTCCCAAGCTTTAAAGAAGATTGTGGGGTCTTGGTGCTTTTGACATAATTAACCAGCTTAAGGACATGTTCCAAGAGCAGGTTAAACGAGAACGATTTGAAGTCATGAAAGCATTGTTGGGATGTAGGCTGTTAGAAGAACAAACTGTCAATACCCATATGTTTAACATAAGGGGTATTTTGAAAAAAATGTGGAGGTTGGGATTTCCAGTAAGTCAGGAGTTAGTCACGGACATTGTCCTTAACTCGCTGACTAGTTCTTATGATCAGTTCATATCGGACTTCATTATATAGAACTTAAAAGGACCCTTAAGAGATTACAAAACATGTTGAGGAAAGTAGTGTTGGATTAGGTGTCTAAGCCATGACTTTATATTTATATTTATCTTGTTAATTGAAGCAAAGTCCATTTGGGTTGCCCTCATAGCTAGAGGTTAGGATAGAGTTCAGTAGAGTAAAAGGTTCATTTATTAATTGTTTAATAAATCAATAGAATTAATCAAATGGTTTATTAATATATTTAAGTGTTAATATATTAATTAGAAACTATAATAATTAATTGAGATTTAATCTAGAATTAATTGGATTTAATTTAGTGATTAAATAAATTAATTAAAAGTGCAGGGACTGGTTTGTATTTATTCAATAGTTGAATAATCTGGAAAACCAGTGGAAGGGCCTAAGTTGGCGAAATTATGAGTGGATACACTCATATTTCGAAACCCTAATTAGGGTTAAGGAAAGCCTTGTCCAAATGGTTAACAGGCTTGTCCATTTGGAGGCTCCTTAGGGTTTCAGCTGTAACCCTTGGAGGCTATAGAAGGAGGCACCTGGCCACCCTAAAACCTGCGCCACTTTTGAACCAGAATTACTCTGCTGGACTGTCTTCTCCATTGCTTGGGTGTGACACCATTTGAGGCAGGACATTTGTGCTGCTGGCTTCAAGATCAAGAATCAAAGGTTGGTTAATTTCTTATTTGATCTTTAGAATTAAATTGTTGGCCTTAGGTTTTAGTTTATAATCTTCATAGAAGAAAACATAGATCTTTCTAGGGTTGCATGTGAACCATAAGAATTATTTGTTCATTGATTGCTAGAAAACCCTTCAGTGGTATCAGAGCTTAGGCTTGTTTTCTTATGAATTGATATAAACTGCTTGAATGATTATTGCCTTAAGTGTTTTTGCGAAAAACTCTCTTGGAATGGCCTAAATTTCGTGGCCTAGGCTAGGGTTTCCTAACCCTAGCCGCCACCCCTTGGATCCCCTTGATTTGCTTGCCTTTTATAAGTAGGTTGTTATTTATGGTAATTATTGGATAATTAAATAATTGGAACCCCTTATCTTTGCATGCTGATTTCGTGATCTAGGGATAAGGGTTAGGAAATTAATTTGATTAATTTTTGTGATTCCCTTATTAGATTTAATTAATTTAATTAATTGTTAATTAAAAGATAAATTAAATCAGCTTACAGATTTAATTGAAATTTTCGAAAAAATATATATAAATTCACGAAAATTCTTAGAAAATTAAATCTAAAATATTTAAATGAGATTAAAATATATCTTATATATTTATGATTAAAAGTTAATAATTTATATATAAGAAAATTGGTTAGTCTTACCGCTAGTAGGCCTCATTCACAAAACTGTCCTCTAAAGAGGGTATAAGGCGACTGACTATAAAATGTTAGTCTAATGGGTATCTACTCTTACCCACCGCTCTCCTGGTCAGTCGAGTGTCGTTAGCCGAACGGGTTTGATAGAACCGCTAAGCCTCTTAAAAGTATAATGCTATAATTGAAAGTACTAGAACCTTGAACAAAAACCCAATCTAGTTACTTTAAGTTTAAAAAAATGTGAATTGGTGCTAATCTATGAAATTGCACATTGCAATTTGTGAAACGTTAGTGGAGCATGTGTGGTTAACCGACACACCAATACGGGTTCACAAAGACTTGCAATGGGTTTCTCGATTTTGTCATTATTAACGGAGCGTGTGTGGTTAACCGGCAGGTTAATTAGAGACGACAATTGACTTCGAGAGTACCGAGCGAATTTGCATGGTTATTCACACCCGGTTTGTGATCCTAGGCATCCCAGTCACAAACAGTGGGGCACATCCGAGACTTAACATGCCATTGAATAGTTCAATGTGTCTCAACAAATCTAGGAATTTCATAAGATGAAATTGATAAGTGCATTATCTACCTTAATGACCATTATGTTATGATTACGGCATCCCTCTTCACACCATAGTTGGGGCATTTTGGGTCCTAGCGTTAATAAATAATATATTGGGTAATTATTTAAAAGGATTAAATAAACAAATAAAATTCTGTTTATTGTAGATGTCTGAACCAAGTGTCTATTCTCCTCCCTCTCCTCCTTCACCCATTTCCGAGAGCATCAGAAAGCACCTGCTAAACATGGAAAGGCTGACTGGCCTTAACTGTAAGGAATGGCTTCGCAATTGGAGACGGGTTCTCGTCATTGCTGGCAAGTCTCATCTCACCGAGTATCCGATCCCGGTTCCACCGGAACAAGTCGTCATAAAGAGTTCTTATGATGAGCGTAACCTATTAGTTGATGAATCCGAAAAGATTCGTGACCTCATGCTATTGACCATTGACCCCGAGTTCCGCCAGGATTTTGAATCCTTGGGGCCATATGAGTTAATGTAATCGGTTGAGGAAAAGTTCCAAAAACCGGTTGAAGAGGAACGAGCTAGGATTTTCAAAAGACTTGCAGAGTGTAAGTTAAAAGAAGGAAGTAGCATCGATTCGCATGTTCTTCGGATTGAAGCGTACATAGGCGAATTGTACAAACTTGGTTATTCCATGAGTCAGGAGTCGAGTGTTAACACTCTACTCGCTTCACTGACCGGTAAGTACGATCTGTTCATACAGACGTATAGAAAGGAAGACTAGAAAAAGACCTTAATGGAAATGCGTCCACTGTTGACTTTATACGAGTCACTCTTGGACAGGCATAGCTCCAATGGTTCAGCTACTTCTGGATTAAGTCCAGTGGAAAAACGAAGCAAGAAACGATCCAGATCGTCTGGATATGTCTTAAGCTGGGAATCCACAGAATCGGATACAGTCGCGGAAAGATTGGAAGACGCTCCAACATCAAAATCTTTTGAAAGCCCAGGTATATCTAAAAACCTGGCCACCCTAAAACCTGCGCCACTTTTGAACCAGAATTACTCTGCCGGACTGTCTTCTACATTGCTTGGGTGTGACACCATTTGAGGCAGGACATTTGTGCTGCTGGTTTCAAGACCAAGAATCAAAGGTTGGTTAATTTCTTATTTGATCTTTAGAATTAAATTGTTGGCCTTAGGTTTTAGTTTATAATCTTCATAGAAGAAAACATAGATCTTTCTAGGGTTGCATGTGAACCATAAGAATTATTTGTTCATTGATTGCTAGAAAACCCTTCAAGTAGAACTTGACATGGCTGGGAATCCAACACCACAGTTCCTAAAGGAGGTGTCAAATGAAAAGGACATACCCTACTAAGGGAATGATTTTCTTAAAGAAACCTCAATACCGAAATCCTGAGGAAGAATTTTGTTTCCACTGAAAGGAAATGGGACCTGGAAGGCATAAATGCTCAAGATATCTGATGTAGCAGAAGCAGTTGAAAGCCAAAGAGTATGACGCTTCAGGTATATTTGTAATTCCATAAGTGCTTTGCTCATGACCATTACTGTCATTTGTTAATGGGCAGAGATTGGAATAAAGCAGAGGCACAAAGCATGGAGAGTTGGATCGAATCATGGACTACAAGCAGCTTGCTTTCATCTATAGGATTAGGAACCAACTTCCCTCTAGTGTTTTAGTTTATGTTTTTTGCAATTGAAGATTGTTAATGTGAACATTATTTCATCGGATGGTTTTGACTTGGTTTAAATAAAAGTTATTTTAAAAGTTATTACGGAACAAAGTTATTGTCATTACATCCATGAAAACTGGTTCACAACAATAGTTCAAAGAAAATTAATTCAAGAGAATCCAAACGTTTGGATTAATGGTATGAGTGGAATTATCTGCTTTTATAAACTTGAGAGAAGCTACCAGAACTCCAGGTGGATAGGATTCTAGAAATCATTTGACTGAACATCTTATGATAATTGCTATTCTTGTTTACATAGAGAGATAACTATGCACTACACAGAAGTTATTGTGGGCAAAGGCTGAGAATCTGTTGGACCTTATACATATAATGTATTTGGACCGTTCAGTTTATCCACCTAATCGTGTAAAATACTTTATTAAGTTTGAAACCTATATGGTGTCTAGTACTTCAAGAATAAAGTATAGAATCAAATGAGCAAAGGATAAGAATCTTAAATCCAAGGGTGGATAAAGATTTTCTTAGTCAAAGATCTTACAATCATCTCATGGACTGTGAAAACTGTTTCAACAGTCAACTCCACTTAGAACGCTACGAGTATCATATGGTGTGTTTGAGTTGTAATCGAACATAAAAGTTTGACATGTGATGGATTGTATTATGCTTTCAATCAGTGTATGCGGTTAGACCTAGAGACAATTGAAAAGGTCCAAAATCTTGCACCAACACAAGAGGTTCTCTAAACACAGTCTAAGAATATGGAGTGTAATGCTTCTTCACTAGCATATTTAGGAATCTGGGGTTTTGAGACTTACGGTTTACCGTGAAGCTCAGAGAACATCGATTAACAGAAGTGTTATTCCATTGGAGTAATTGGATATAATAAGCATTTTAACAACAATATAATGTTGTTTAAATGGCAGTCTTCTATGATAGGAAGCTGGTATTCAAGAAATCAGTGGGAGCCAGATTGATCTTGATGAGACTTAAAGGATCAAAGAACCTGATGTTGGTACTAGCACTCAACCAGAGTTAGAGAAACCTGTTGAGACTCAGTAAGAGTGTGCTGAGGAATCTAACATAACTCCATCTCTTGTTCGAGAAACTGATAAAGGATGTCATGTACCTGAGTTTTATGAATTACATGTTGACGAACGTGATGAATGTCAGGTGGATCATTGTGACCCTACCAACTATCGGAAGTCGTGGTAGGCCCTTTGGGTTGCCTTAAGGAAAGAGATGATGGAGAGCAAGATGAAATCCATGAAGGATAACCAAGTTTGAAACTTGGTTGATCACACTCCTGATTTTAAACAATTGGGTGTAAATGCGTCTTCAAGAAGAAGACATACATGGATAAAGAGTACACACATGAGAGCCAGAGTGGTGGTGAAGAGTTATACTCATATTCAAAGCTTGATTATGCGGAAATCTTCTCATTATAGGCAATAATCATGTCTATTTGGATATTGTATGCCAAAATGGCAGTCGGTGAGTACAAAATATGGCAAATGGATGTAAAAACCGCTTTCAATAATGGAAAGCATTAAGAGGATGTGTGTATGACACAACTTATGGGTTTTATACAATCCAAATATCTGAATAAGAGTGTATTAGCTTGAAAAGTCTATTGATGGACTTGAACAAGCGTCTTGCAAATGGAATATTTTCTCGATGAGAAAGTCAAAAGATTTTGTCTGTTTGAGAAACAAAAGTAAACCATATACATGTCGGAGCTAGTAAGAGCATTGAAGTCTACCATATGTTGTATACAGATAGCAAAGTTCTCATGTAATTGTCCCTATCTTGAGAAATATGAAATAAATGAGAATTGCTATGCTAAAAATGACACAGGAGAGACTTAGTGCGTATGAAGCATTATGATCTATGGAGATAGACTTGAGTGCTTCATAGTGATTTGAGAAAAAAAAGTGAACCATATACATGTCAGTGCTAGTGGGAGCACTGAAGTCTGCCCTATATTGTACATAGATAGCAAAGTTCTCATGTAAACGTCCCTATATCGAGAAATATGAACTAAAGGAGAATTGCTATGCTACAAATGACACGGGAGTGACCTATTGCATATGAAGCGTCACGATCTATGGAGATAGAACTGATTGCTTCATAAGGATAAGCTAGAGTACATGAATAATCAGGATCTAAAGATACAAGACTCCTATAAAGGATTCAAGTTTCTATATCAAGGTTTAGGACTGAGTGAAACTCAGAGTCCTAGTTCCACTAAGATTCTGGATGAGATGAGTTGAGTCTCATATACACTTGCAAATGGATCAATCAAATAATATACGAGACCAAATGTATCATATTCCTTAAGCATGATGAGTTGACACTAGGCTAATCTTGGCAAAAGTCAATGGATGGAAGTCAAGAAGTATCATAAATGTTTAAGATGTTCTTGATACATCATCATATGGAAGAACTCAGTGTAAAGAAGCACACTGATACTAGCTTCCAAACTAGTAGAGACGGTTCTTGTACGTAGTCAGGATCCAGTTTCTTACCAAAAGAGACATCAGAGTTAATAGAGTTATATTAGAAAAGGCAAGATAGCTTATCTGATCACTAAGTCAATGTCGCAGACTAAGCAAAATCATCATGCTAAGTCCATTTGTATTAGATTTACAAATGAATTGGCTTTGAGTAAGGATAAAGTGGTTTGGTAAGTGTTGGGAACTTAAGCAATGAAAAACTCTATCTGATTTGAAGATTATTATGTACAGAACATAATATATGCATAAAGGCTGTCATTTCATTAGTTTATCATTATGTTCTAATTTTGCATGTTTTATTGACTTCCTGAGTAATTTTATTATTATTCAAACAATCCACAGTCGGTCATTGGAAGTAAGTATTGATTCAAGGCTGACATGAGGAATTAATGGATTGTCCATAGAGATGGACATAGCATAGAGATGCGCTAATTCTCATGTGTGCTTAATAGGGATTAAGTATTGGAGTAACCCGCACTTAGAGATTACTTCATGGAATCTGTCACGAGTAATTCTAAGATGGTAATATCTTATATTCTTTGAACGAAGACGCATTGATTCTTAGTCATGCAGTCTGTTGTGCCTTGGTTTTCTCCAACGTTGTCCATAACTGGCAACCATACAGGGAATGTCTAGGTATGACATGATGAGTAGGCGAGATCTGTGTAGTCAAAGTTTATTTGTTCCTTTTGCCCTAACAGGAAAAGCGATATCCATGGGCCCCTCGATGATTTAATTTGGTGCTGACAGCAAGTGTACGGACGTACCGAGACTGAATTGATATAGAATCAATAGTGCAGTTTGTTGTGGTCATCACAAATCTCTATTAGGAAACATAATCTTGAATGTTTGAGACTGAAAAAAATTCCACGTCAGACGTTCATACAAATATCTTGTAGAACAAAAGAATATTTGATCACTTGCCTAAGGGCTGTTTAGACCTGGCAATCCGTGTCTACGTGTCGTGTATTCGTGTCAGACACGAATTTACACGACACGAATTTGTAAAACACGTACACGACACGAATTGTAAAATGTGTCTTGGATATCAAACACGTACACGACACAGATTTAATGCGTGTAACACGCGACACGACACGAATAAACACGTTTTTTGTCCGTGTCACACGAAAACATGAATTTACACGATTAAACACGTTTTTTGAGGATACGATGATTTTAGGAATTAGGTTTATTTACAAAATCTATGATGTTTTGAAAATTGGTCCCTCGTATATCAGTAAACGTTAAACTAATCCCTGAACTTCAAGGAAAACTGAATTTAATTCGTGTATATACGTGTCTATTCGTGTCACGTGTTCGTGTCACGTGTAACACGAATTTAATTCGTGTCTTATACGTGTCAAAACAGGTAAATTCGTGTTTGACACGTATAAGACACGAAACACGAATTTAAAATACGTGTCAGACACGAATAGACACGAAACACGAATTCCTAAAACCCATACACGGAAAACTCGTGTCGTTTTCGTGTCGTGTCTTTCGTGTCGTGACCCATATTGCCAGGTCTAGGGCTGTTTCATTAGATGAACACGACACTTATCTAGGATGGCATACACCTTACTAGGTTAGGGAAAATGAGACCATACAGTTGTTATAACAACTGCAAGTGGGAGACTGTTGGTTATATGCCCGTCGTTATAACAAGCTGGTAATATTACTATTAATAGTAGGGTCCTTTTGAGTTACATGCAAGAGCGATTTAGCAAAAAAGAGATCGAAAATAAACTTGAGGGGTTAAGTTTATTAATATACCAAAGTAAAGGTATATTAGTAGAAACTTAACAGGGATAAAGGACTAAAGTGAAATTATCAACAGTTTGAATTTCAAATAGTCATTATCCACAAGGGAGGAGATGGGGATGAGATGCACTATAAATACAACCCTAGATCTGAGTTGTAACGCATCCAAAACCCTAATTTTCGTCACCCTCCTCCCACCCTCGACATACGGCCGATTTCTTCATAAACCCTAAGTATTACGTGCTAAAACTTTAAGAAAAGGTATATACTACATCAACGGGTGCTGGATCGTTGTCTTGGGTGCGATTACATTAGAGGAGTTCTACTTTGGGCTCTCGTCATCCTAACAAGATCATATCTGAAATCTTAAAAGGTATTTCTTGAACCCTCTTAATTTTACAGTTACAAAAGTGTGCATGATTATGTGATCTTGGTTTAATACGATTTTAGATTTAACTTTCTGATGCGTTTTTTTTGTTATCGTATTCCAACAGATTATACTTACTTGTATTTGATTCTTTAATTAAGTGTTTAAACGCTACCCTATGGACATGTAAAATCATTTATGTGGTCATACGTACTCCATTTTACCTTCATTGAAATCAATCCATTCCTTTAAACACGTATAATAAAGTATGCCGTAACCATATACTACTTATAGTCACAACGTTTTCTCTATTATCATGACAATTGTTTGTTTTTTTAGACACATTAAAAATTAAAACATGACCTTAGAATGGTTATAGTTACTTGTTTTTGTTTTACTTTACTTAATGACTAACACAATCCTATGGACACAAAAAATCATTTATGTTGCCAAATCATTTCATTCCTTATTACCAATTATATTATATACAATTTTAGACACATATAATCAAGTATATCGTGACCATATGATACTTACACTCACAACCTTTCTCTATTATCATGACAATTGTTTGTTTTTTTGACACACATTAAAAATTAAAATGTAGCCATAGCATGGTTATAGTTATTGTTTTTATTTTCCTTTACTTATTGGTTAACACAATCTTATGGACACAAAAATCATTTATGTGGCCAAATTATTTCATTCCTTATTACCGGTTATATTATATAAAATTTTAGACACATATAATCAAGTATATCGTGACCATATGATACTTACACTATCATGATAATTGTTTGTTTTTAGACACACAAAACATATTACGACATGACCATAACATGGTTATACTTACTTGTATTTGATTTTTCAGTAAGTGTTTAAGCGCTACCCTATGTACACGCAAAATCATTTATGTGGCCATATGTACTCCATTTTATCTTCATTGAAATCAATTCATTCCTTTAGACACGTAAAATAAAGTATGCCATGACCATATACTACTTATACTCACAACGTTTTCTCTATTATCATAACAATTGTTTTTTTTTGACACACATTAAAAAATAAAACATGACCATAAAATGGTTATATTACTTGTTTTTGTTTTACTTTACTTAGTGACTAACACAATCTTATAGACACAAAAAATCATTTATGTGGCCAAATCATTTCATTCCTTATTACCAATTATATTATATACAATTTTAGACATATATCGAGACCAAATGATACTTACACTCACAACTTTTCTTTATTATCATGACAATTGCTTGTTTTTTTTTTGACAAACATTAAAAATTAAAACGTAGCCATAGCATGGTTATAGTTATTGTTTTTGTTTTCCTTTACTTAGTGGCTAACACAATATTATGGACACAAAAAATCATTTATGTGGCCAAATCATTTCATTCCTTATTACCAATTATATTATATACAATTTAGACACATATAATCAAGTATATCATGACCATATGATACTTACACTCACAACTTTTCTCTATTATCATGACAATTGTTTGTTTCTAGAGTTTAGACACAAAAAACATATTACGACTTGACCATAACATGGTTATACTTAGTTGTATTTGATTTTTTAACTAATTGTCTAAACGCTATCCTATGGAAACACAAAATCATTTATGTGGCCATATGTAATTGATTTTACCTTTATTGAAATCAATCCATTCATGTAGACACGTATAATAAAGTAAGTAGTGACCATATAATATTTGTACTCACAACTTTTCACTTTTATCATGACAATTGTTTGTTTTTTTGACACACATTAAAAATTAAAACGTGACCATAGAATGATTATAGTTACTTGTTTTTGTTTTACTTTAGTTAGTGGCTAACATAGTTGTATGGACACAAAAATTCCTTTATGTGGCCAAATCATTTCATTCCTTATTACTAGTTATATTATATATAATTTTAGACACATATACTCAAGTATATCGTGACCATATGATAATTACACTAACGACTTTTCTCTTTTATCATGATAATTGTTTGTTTTTTTGACACACATTAAAAATTAAAATGTAGCCATAAAATGGTTATAGTTACTTGTTTTCCTTTAATTAGTGGCTAACACAATCATATGGACACAAAAAATCATTTGTGTGACCAAATTATTTCATTCCTTATTACAATTTATATTATATAGAATTTTAGACACATATAATCAAGTATACCATGACCATATAATAGTTATACTCACAACTTTTCTTTTTTATCATGTCAATTGTTTGTTTTTAGACACAAAAAACATATTAGGACGTGACCATAACATGATTATACTTGTATTTGATTCTTTAATTAAATGTCTAAACGATACCCTATGGAAACGCAAAATCATTCATGTGGCCATATGTAACCGATTTTACCTTCATTGAAATCAATCCATTCTTTTAGACACGTATAATAAAGTATGCCGTGACCATATAATACTTATACTCACAATATTTTCTCTATTATCATGACAATTGTTTGTTTTTTTGACACACATTAAAAATTAAAACGTGACCACAGAATGATTACAGTTACTTGTTTTTTTTTACTTTACTTAGTGGCTAAAACAATTCTATGGACACACGTATAATAAAGTATGTCGTGACTATATTATACTTATACTCACAACGTTTTCTCTATTATAATGACAATTGTTGGTTTTTTTGACACATTAAAAATTAAAACATGACCATAGAATTCTTATAGTTACTTGTTTCGTTTCTTTTACTAAGTAGCTAATAAAAAACTATCTTATGGTCACACGAAAACAATTATATGGTCATATATATTCGATTTAGCTACATTAAAATCATGTGTCGAATTTCACTCTATTATTTAGACACATAAACAACTGTTTTATGTGATCGTATATGCATCTTCGTCTCTTAGAAAAACCATTTCAAAAATTTTCCTTCTTCAAAAAAAAAAAAACCGTGGTCGTTGGTGATATGCGGCCCCATTGTTTAAATGTGGCTCGTAAAACACTAATTTTTGACGTTAAACCATTTATCAACGATTACGATCTATGTTGCAATGGTCACGCATGTTGCTCTAAACTGTAGCTAAAACTAGTCTAAAAATTTTTACGTGACCTTTAGTCATGCAAAAAATCGAAAGAGTGACTAGACGGTTTCGGAAAAAGTGTGGCCGTTGGTCATTTTTATACTAGTGATTTCGATGGAACCCGTGTAACAAAGTTTCAAAAAAAATCATCTGAAGCCAGTTGGCCTTAGGTGATTGAGTGTGGAACACCCTTTGTTGATCTACTAGTGCGAGTCCCAAAGGCCACTAAGGGAGTTTTATGACTAAACCTTCGCTGATCTATTAGTTTGAGCTATAAAGGCCATAGATAAAGTCCCTCCCCGAGGTTCAAGCTTCAAACTTAGATATTTCTTTCTGCTTCGAGAATTATGTGCAACAAATGTCTAAGTTTCTTAACTTTGAAGTTTAACTAACCTAATGTGATCTTCGTATAGCTCAACATGTTACCTTGGTATAAACTATCCTTACATTCATATCATAAGTTTTCTGGCTGTAACAAGGCAAGGAACCTCTTGAAATCCTTTGATACCCCAAAGCAAGTAGCATGCTGATTAGTGTACTGATAAGCGAAGTAAAGAACCACATGGGAAATTAAGATAAGACACCAACACAAACACCATCATGTGAGGAGATACATAAGGTATATCTTCTTGAATTTCATCTGAACTATTACTTGATACTCAAATGCCAGTCATGTCCTTTAAACGTATTACGATGTTTTAATTCGTGGCATAAGTCCATTTGAGAACTATATTGAGATCATTAATTTTTTAATAAACAAAAACTGAATTTGGTTGGAATTAATAGTTGGGACACAATTGTTGAGGTAAAAAAATTGTCACTCATCAAAAGAGGTCTGAAGATAGAAGGGTTTGATCAAAAGTAATTTGAAGCTTTGCTAATGAACCATTACAAGTTCAAAAGAAAGGTGGGGTTTTTATCTGAAGCCATCTGAAGATGCAAAAGTGAATAGTTATCGCACAAAAGGTATGTACCAAAAGTCGTTTCTGAGTAGCACATACCAAAAGAACAAGAGTGATGAGGATCTGAAGGGATTCGAAGATTCTGATGTGAATAGTAAGTCCTTCTATTGGAATTCTGGGATTGCTTCATTCTTGGGTTACAAAGATGGTTTTAGGAAAAATAAACAAAAAGAAAAATGAAACTAGAGAAGTTAAATTAACATGGAAAAATAAAAATGAAAACAAAAACAAATACTGAAAATATATTAAAACTAAAAATGAAGATAAAGTAAGAAAATTTGAGAGATGCTTATATTTGTCATGGTACCGAACAACCATTGATCATGCCAAGTCCTTGAATGATTCTGGAGAATGATTTTTCATCGAGGGCCTTGGTGAAGATATTAGCAAGTTGATCTTCGATGTTAACAAAGTTAACTTCAACATTGCTTCTTCTACATGATTTTTGATGAAGTGAAAGCGAAGAGAAATGTGTTTCGTTTTTAATGTTCAACATGATTATGACATTTTCGGATGACACTTTGAGTGTCACAAAAGAGTGGTATTCTTCGCATGTTGATGGCGTAGTCAGGATGTTGACTCTGAATCCATATCATCTGGGAGGTACAAACGACAACCACGATGTATTTAGTTTCGACACTAGTATTGAAACACACATTTGCTTCTTGGACTACCAGCTGATGAGTTTACCATTGAGGAATTAATAGCCCCTGAAGTTCTCTTTCGATCAATGGGACAACCGCCAAGGTCTACATCTGAATATTCCTAGATGAAAAATCCTGAGTTGGCCGGGTACCATGTGTCTAGGGAAGGTGTCCGATGAAAATATCGAAAGATTTTTTTGACAGCAGCAAGATGAGGTTCTGTTGAATTAGCCTGATAGCGAGCATAGTTTCAAATTAAGAACATGATGTCAGGTCTGCTTGTGGTGATATAAAAAAGTTATCCTAACATGATATCAGGACCGAGTTGTGTGCCGAAGGCATTAGTACTCTTGCGTCTAAACAGTTTTCCATTCCAAATTTGGCCATGAGGCTCTTTGTGTACTTTTCTTGGTTAATGAAAATACCTTCTTTTGTTTGTTTGGTTTGCAATCCAAGAAAGAAATTGATCTTCCCCATCATGCTCATTTGATATGGACTTTTCATAAGATTCTCAAATTCTTTAGTAAGAAAAGGGTGAGTTGATCCGAAAATAATATCATCAACATAAATCTGGACAAGCATTAGATGATTGCCAACTTTCCTTCGGAATAGAGTAGGATCAACTAATCGTTTCTTAAAGTTTGATTGTTTCATAAAATAGTTTAAAGTTTCACACCAAGATCTTCGTTCTTGCTTTAAATTGTAGACTGCTTTGTCAAGGATATAATAATGGTTGGAAATGTCTTCATTTACGAACCCTGGATGTTGTTCCACAAACACTGTTTCCTCGAGTTCGCCATTAAGAAAAGCACATTTGACATCCATTTGATTGTCATCAAAGTTTTTGTGAGTAGCATATGCTAAAGATACGAACAAACTTGATTCTGGAAATAGCAGCGAAGGTTTCTTTGTGATAAATTCTCTACTGTTGACAGTATCCTTTAACAACCAAACGTGCTTTGTTTCTCATAATGTTTCCTTTGGTGTCTAGTTTGTTTCAAAAAAATCCATTTGATTCCCACAATAGAGGCATTAACAGGTCGAGGAATTAACCTCTAAACTTTGTTTCTTTCATATTCTGCTAATTCGTTCTGCATTGCTTCGACCCAATCAAGATGTTCAAACGCTTCTTTTACAGTTTTTAGGTTCAAAATTTGAAATGAAAAAAATAAACATACAAAATTCAAAAGGTTTTTTTATTTCAATTTGTTTCGGTTTTAGTTTTGCACGTTTGAGAACCCCGACTGATACATCACCTATAATATGTTGCTTCGAATGATATCTGATCCACTTTTACAAGGGTGGATATGCATGATTATAGTCAGTTAGGACTTCAGCATCGATATCTTCCATACCAGATGTGTATCCTAAAACAGAAGATATATCATTATTACCAGTATAAGGAGTTTCAAATTTAGATGGTAAGGTAGAATTATTTGAGTTTCTCTCCCCCTTGACTTTAGTTTCATGTGTTGAAGTATTCTCAGTCTCCATGGTACATCCTTGATCCCCCTTAATTTGAAGTCCGTTGGACACTGTCCTTGAGTCATATTCGGAAGTTGATGCACTGCTAGTAAAGACAGGCTCCCCTTCGATTGTAGGTTACTTAGATGAAGAGTTGTGAGGCTCTCCCTCAACAGAAGCAGTCGGAGTATCCGAAGAAATGGGAGGATTCTTTGTTAGCTTTGTGGATTCAGCTGCATCGTTGTCAGGAGTCGTTGCTTTAGAGTCTACCACACGTGCAGGACAATAGAGGTTGAGATTTAGTTGGAGGGTATGGAAATATTTGATAGAGAATAGGTAGACAAATAAACTTAAACTCTTAAGTTCACATGCAACCTAAATGATCTATTTTTTCTCTAATTGAATCTATAACTAAGAATCCTAAAGGCATATATCGAAATTCTAAAGAAGTTTCAGAACCACATACCTTTTGTTGATCTCTTGGAAGCAAGCACCACAAATGTCGTGCCTCTAATGGCTCACACCCAAAATACCATCAAGTAGGAAACCAGAGAGAGGAGGGAAGAACCCTTAGAACTGGTGCAGAATATGGGTGCTGAGGCTCCCTATTTATAGCCACAGAATGAAAACTGATAAGGCTTATGCACTGCCTTATTTGAATTCAGATATGATAACCCTTTTATCATATAATTTAAACTTCTTATCATTGCCATAAATAATCCTTGTATCCATATATATGATTTTCAATTTATAAGGTTATAAATCCTTAAAATCGTCCAACACACACACACACACACACACACACACATATATATATATATATATATATATATATATATATATATATATATATATATATATATATATATATATATATATATGTTTATCTATTGCTCAACTATTGAACAATTACAATTCAGCCCCTGTACAATTTCTAATTAATATATTATCCTCATAATATATTAACAAATCAATCTCTCTCTTTATAAGTTATCCTGTCCATTGCTGGGTTTGAGGGTAACCCAAAATGACTATGTTGTTATCAATTCAAGTACTTATATCAATTATAGTTATGGCTTAGACACCTAATCCAACAGTCTCCCACTTGGATTAGTTTATAACTATAACACCCAGTACAACTTCTAAATTGATCAGCAAGTTGTAGCTTCCAAAAGCCACTGCCGAACTCTTACCCAGTTAGTGGCGTGTCGTAAGATAAGTGATCATATGATCCTCCATTATACAAGATATCATTTGGACATGAGACATGGATTATGATCAATCTCAATGTCCAACACTTTGTTTCTCGATTTTTAATTTGGGATGATAGAGGACTTCTAATTGAACAGATTAATTCAGTCCTGGCTGGGCCCAACACTATAAGTCAACACCAAATCACCGAGGGGCCTAAAGATATCGCTTTTCCCGTTAGGGCAAAAGGAACGAATAAACTTTGACTCTTATTCTTGTATCCTTTAATCATCAAATTGCCCACAACAATACATTTTATGACATTGAGTTACTGATGCGTTTATGCATTATCAATGTACAACCGACTTGCAAATTTCAACTCATATGTCTCCGTTTCAAGACCATAAGGTATTATCGTCTTAGAATTACTCATGATATAATCCATGAAGTAATTCTTTGAGCGTGGGTTTGAATACTCAAATCCGCATTTCTAAGTACTCATGTACATTGCAGCAACACCATTTCTTTGTCTAACTCCTTAGACAGACTACAATTCAATTCATGACAGTGTTAATTCACTACTTACTTCCAAAAGTATGAGCGACTATGGACTTTTGAATAATCATATTATTCGAGAAGTAAAAAATGCAAAATGAAGCACAAAGATTAACAACTGACACAAGGTAGTGGACAATACTCATAAATAATTCTCTATTATTTAAGCACCAAAAGTCAATTACATTTACTTGTTACAAGTTTTAATTTAACTATTTAATTACTAAAACTAATATCATCTCTCAGAACAATGCTCCTAGCATGCTAACTGTGCTTAACCTTACTTAGAGCCTTCGTCAAAGGATCTGCAGGATTATCTTCAGATGATACCATCTTCACGATAAGGTGACCTTCTTCTACTCTATGTCTAATGTAATGGTACTTTCTGTCGATATGTCTGGACTTTCCATGATCTCTCGGTTCCTTAGTCAAGGGAACCGCTCCTTCAGTATTGTAGAACAGTTCCATTTGGTTGTGAATGGTGTAGACTACTCCAAGGTAATCGATGCAATTCTTTAGCCAAGCCGCTTCCTTTGATGCTTCGCTTGCAGCTATGTACTCTGATTCACAAGTTGAATCAGCCACCGTTTCTTGTTTGGAACTTTTCCAAGTAACCGTTCCACCATTTAACAGAAATACCCAGCCCGACTGAGACCGAAAATTGTCTCTATCTGTTTGGAAGTTGGCATCGCTGTATCCACTTACCCTCAACGTATCATTGCCACCAAGGACTAGAAGCATGTTCTTTATCCTCTGCAGATACTTTAGAATGTTCTTAATCGTAGTCCAGTGAGCCTTGCCCGGATTTCCTTGATAGCGACTGACCATGATCAAAGCAAAAGACACATCAGGGCGAGTACATGACATAGTGTACATGATTGACCCTACAACTGAAGCGTAAGGTACCCGACTCATATCAGCTATCTTTTCATATGTACTTGGGCTTTGAGTCTTACTCAATTTGGCATTACTCTGGATTGGTAGCTCTCCTTTCTTGGAATTTTCCATACAAAACCTTTTCAGTACCTTTTCCAAGTATACACTTTGACTAAGTCCAATTAGTCTCTTCTTTCTATCTCTCAATATTCTTATCCCGAGAATATAGGCAGCTTCTCCAAGGTCTTTCATGGCGAAACACTTCCGAAGCCAAGATTTAACTTCTTGCAAAGTTGGAATTTCATTTCCCATGAGAAATATGTCATCGACATACAATACCAGAAAAGTCTCTATACTCCCACTAGCCTTGATATACACACAAGACTCATCTTCGCTCCTAGAGAAACCAAACTCTTTGACTTTCTCATGAAAGCAGAGATTCCAGTTGGGAGAAGCTTGTTTCAATCAGTAGATTGATTTCTCAATCTTACACATTCTATTGGGAAACTTTGCATCTACAAAACCCTTTGGTTGGTTCATGTAAACATCCTCAGCCAACTTCCCATTAAGGAAAGCAGTCTTGACATCCATCTGCCAAATTTCATAATCATAAAATGCAGCTATGGCGAGCATTATCATAATAGACTTTATCTTAGCTACCGGTGAGAAGGTCTCATCATAATCAACCCCAGGGGTTTGAGTGAAACCCTTCGCAACCTGCCTAGCCTTGAAGGTGTGTACCTTTCCATCCTTTTCAGTATTCTTCTTGAAGATCAATTTGCTCCCAGCTGTCTTTCGACCTGGTACATTATCAACCAAATTCCAAACTTGATTGTCATACATGGACTTGATCTCGCTGTCCATTGCCTCTTTTCATTTAGCAGCCTCAGGGCCTGCCATCGCTTCCTTGTAGCTAGCTAGCTCATCCAGATTTACCAGTGTTCTATCACTGACAAATGTGTCACCATCTGTAGTGATATGGAAACCGTAAAACTCAGGTGGCATGCTAACTCTACTGGAACATCTAAGAGGTAACGAATTGTTTATTGGCTCAACAAGAACTCCTTCCTTTGGTTGAGTGCTAGTATTATCTAAGGTTCCTTCATTGGTTGACTCCTGAATTTCTTCAAGGTCAATGGTACTCCCACTGTCCTCTTTGAATATGTTGAAAAATGTTTTTGTATGTGACCATCATTGAAATAAGACGGACTGTTTTTATATTATCTAACAAATATTATCAGTTTATTTCAGGTTGCGTGGATTCGAGATTAAAAACGAGAAAAATAAGAAAAAGAATTTTAAAGCCAAAACAAAGAAAAATATAAAAGAAAATTAAATTAAATCTATTTAAAATGAATTTTTGGAAATATAATTTCTAAATAATTTATTTTATTAGATTTAGTTAATTTTATAAATTAAAAATGAATTTTTCTAATTTATTTTAATTAAATTCGGATTTTTAAAACCATTTTTAATTAAAAGGAAAAACAATTCCAGCCGAAGCCCAAAATCGCGTCCGGCCCAAGCAATAGTCCAGCCCAACAGCTCCATCGGCCCAGCTTCTCCGACCGACCCGCCTCTGCGCTCCGGATCCGAACACGCCCCACGCCCAGCTCCGTTTCCTCTCACAAAAGGTCCGCGTGTCGACCCATTGCGCGACCCGTCGCCCCGATCCGGTACCCGCCTCCTCCTACCCGGTCTCCTCACATCCATTCGCGGACCTTACCCGCTCCAACTCCGATCCGAATCCGCTCCGAACCGAACCATTTCTCCTCACATAAGGCTCCGCGCTTCGACTCGGAAGTCCGACCCGATCCGACCCATCCGACAGAACCGCGTGTTTCAGCTCCAACTTTTACAGTTTTGGTCCCTAAACTTCCGAAAACTTATCAAAACTCACCCAAAACCCTTACAACTCCATATATAAACCATTTTACACCATTTTTTCCACAACACACATAATTATAAACCAAAACTCTCTAAAAAACCTCTCCAACTTCCACCATCTTATTTCCAACCTTCCAAACACTCTCCAAAAACACCAAGAACACCAAGATCAACACCAAGAAAAACACCAAGAACACCAAAAAAAACACCAAGAACACCAAGATCAACACCAAGAACACCAAGATCATCAAACAAGAAAACCAAGATCATCAAACAAGAACAAATAGAGACACAGTCTATTAGAAATCCAGTCCAACCCTAAGCCAGTTCAGTCAATTTATTTGACGAACCTACTTGATAAACCAGTCGTTCCACAGTCCTGTTGTAAACCAGTTTAGTCAATCTATTGACGAACCTACTTGATATATATATATTTATATAATTATAGTCATTTACATTATTTATCGTTTTATGTCTTTTAATTATAGTCATTTATATTATTTATCGCTTTAAGTCATTTAATTACTGCAATTTATATTATTTATATATCTTTCACACAGTAAACGGTGCAAACCTTTATTTGTGGCGATTAGATTATATATTTTTATTCCGCAACTTTTATTATTTATTCCGCATATTATCATTTTAATTTATATATCTGTCACACATTAAACGGTGCGAACCTTTATTTGTGGTGATTATATTTTTATTTTCAACAATTGGTATCAGAGCTCGTGTGATTTACCTTGAACTTTTCATCAAAAAACTTTTGGTTAGCGTTTATATAAACCTTCCATAAGCTTTTCCTTGAATATTTCATTTTAATATCACTTGTTCAAAATCCTTTTTAAAAAATTATTAAAAAATCTTTAAAAAAAAATTAAAACAAAATGCCTTCCGCAAACAACTCAAGAGCTCCCAACGTCATAGAACAGGTATGGTCTATGGTCACTGAACTTGGTTTTTCAAAAACAATTTTCGAGTCCCACATAACCAAAATTGAGAAAAGCCTGGAAGCTGATCTCAAAACATACCATGACACAATGGTCAATTCTGATATTTGCAAATCTGAGTTACAAACCTTGCAACTCAAATTTGGAGAATCAACAAGAATAAAAACCAAATTGGAAAGAGACGTTGAAAGAAAATCGGAAGATTATAATCACGTCTTGGAACAATTAAATGAAGCTCTAAAACAAAAAAGGGACATAGAAATAAAAATTCAATCTGTTTTTCCAACTGAAATAAAAGATACCTTAGAAATAGAAGTCCTTCAGTTAAAACTAAAAATTCAAGATTTAACTGACATAAACACTAGTTTGATTCTAAAACTAGATTATTCTTCAAAACAAATCAAACTTCTTGAATCTGAAAATCAAAGATTTCAAGGAAAACTGGATTCTATCAATATTGCTAGAAAATTGAGTGATGATATTTTTACCAAGGTAAACACCTTGGGAATTGGCAAAATTGATACGAATTACAGACCAGGAATTGGAAGAGAATCCTTCGAAATTGAAACAAGCAAAAAATCCATTCAAGTAACCAAAACCCCACTTGTCAAGACAAATGTTTTTGAAAACCAACCAAAGAAACCAGTTCAACTCTATGTTATACCTCATAAACAGGTTTCCAAACAAAAACCAAAACCTGTTCAAAAACCGATTCAAAACCGCTTTCAGGAGATAAACTTCCATCTCTCAAGAAACTTTCAAAAACCAACACATCAGGAAGTTTCAAACCATCATCATCAAAAACCTTTTCAAAACCGCCCATCATACACCAGATATGAAGAAAACTTTTCAAACAGATCTTCATATCTAGGATATCTTTCACCAAACCACAGATCTTATCAACCCACAGGTTATCAAAAACAAATCACATTTTGGGAAAACTTGATAAATCAAATCAAACCTCAACCATTCCATCCTCATAAACCAAACTCATACAACAACGTGAAATTAAATGCTACAAGAAATTCATTAAGCAAAACACCCAAAATAACAACAACTGACAAACCAGGACCCATTCAGATTTGGGTACCTAAACTTTCTGTCTAATTGCTGGTACTTAATGCTGGAGAACCCAATGATGATACATAATATATTGATAGTGGCTGCTCCAAGCATATGAAAAGAAACCAGAGTTTTCTACGGGACTTCAAATCCACGGTACCTCCGATGCAGAAACTTCATAATCAAACCAAGAAAATGCAGATCAAATCGAGGGGGAACCACCAACACTAAATCCACCTGTCCAAATTGATCCTAGTGCATCATCTATGGGGGAACTTTCATTACCTCATTCTCACCATACAATCAAAAAAAATCAAAACATTCAAATAACCAAAATTTCCAAAAACATTCAGAAAAACAAATTTCAAAAATACAATAAAAGACTTGTCATAATAAGCTTTTATAGAACCTTGTGATTAATCGTCTCTTGACTTAATTTTCAGATGCTTATGCTCGATGAAGATTTTAAGTCATATTGATTCTCAATTGGAGTGAAGGTTCAAATCTCCTACTTTTCATAATATATATAACTTTATTTCCTTCGATTTTATTTCATTATTGACGATTTTAAACAATCAAGGGACATAAGGTTAGGAGGTTCAGATGAAAACAAAAACCAATGTGAGAATTTGTGCCTCGTCGATCTAAATCATTGTGGAATTCATTTCTTGTGAGCTTAGGTGTGTCACTATTGCTTTTAAGGTATACCCGATTATATCTTGTCACAGTCTCATTTTTGCTTAGATATCAAAATGACCAGGGACGATACTTTCATTTCTTACATACTAGACAAATTGTCTTTTATGCCACCTATCCCTACCTAGATAAAAGCCAACCAAAAATGAAGACAGCATCAAAATGGAAAGACTTCAAACAGCGACATATCCTTACAAGAAAATCAAAGGTGAAACATAGATCTATCAACATCCAATCCTCAAAGACGAATCAACAAGAAACTCAAATCACTCACCGAAGAAATACCAAGTTAAACACACTTTCAACCAAATGGTTATTTCAAAACAAACATCATCAAATCCCGCAATTTGTTTTTAACCATTTTTCAGAAAAGCAAACATCTCAATCACTCAAGACAGATACTCTTACAAAAACAAAAACACAAAATTCTCAATTGTAGCAAATTCTTAATGTTAAAACAAAATATCTTTTTACAATAAATCGATATTGATCAACAAACAGGATACCATCAAAGAAGAAGCTGCAACAATAATGGATTTCTCGGGATATTGTAGCCTTCATCACTGAAGATTCTTAGTTGCAAACTGCACTATGAAAATTGCTAAACCCCTCTACATGTATTTCCCGACGGAGAGAGAGTGAACGTTAATGGCATGAATGAAGAAACCTGTTGAGTAATGCCGAAACCAGTCTTATGTGATTGATTATCTAATAATGAGACTAAGTGACTTTACAGGAAAAGCATAGATGAACACCTCCAATATGAGTGTGAGTCGTCAGAGAGAGATATCACTCATTTTTAGTGATCATTAACTTGTTCTGCTGCCAGAACAACCAAACACCCAAGTGAAATGTGAGCTATATCTATGAGCGTTCATCTGAATCGACCTGTTAGACCACTTGTCGTCATTAATAATGCTATAAAATCTTAAGAAATATATTTAGATACATGTATGGCTACCCTTTGATAACTGAACCCGAGAATTTGATTTGGAAACAAACATTCTTCAAAATCTTTTTCAAAACATAAGATATGTAAAACCAAGTCACAAACTCTCAAAATGATTACAATGGTTTTATATATATCTTATCATTGACAAAACTTTTATCTCAAATCTTCAATATTCAAACTGTTAATGTGATTATATCTGTCCTTATTTCATCAATGATCACATAGGGGGAAATTGTTGAAAAATGATTTTGTATGTGACCATCATTGAAATAAGACGGACTGTTTTTATATTATCTAACAAATATTATCAGTTTATTTCAGGTTGCGTGGATTCGAGATTAAAAACGAGAAAAATAAGAAAAAGAATTTTAAAGCCAAAACAAAGAAAAATATAAAAGAAAATTAAATTAAATCTATTTAAAATGAATTTTTGGAAATATAATTTCTAAATAATTTATTTTATTAGATTTAGTTAATTTTATAAATTAAAAATGAATTTTTCTAATTTATTTTAATTAAATTCGGATTTTTAAAACCATTTTTAATTAAAAGGAAAAACAATTCCAGCCGAAGCCCAAAATCGCGTCCGGCCCAAGCAATAGTCCAGCCCAACAGCTCCATCGGCCCAGCTTCTCCGACCGACCCGCCTCTGCGCTCCGGATCCGAACACGCCCCACGCCCAGCTCCGTTTCCTCTCACAAAAGGTCCGCGTGTCGACCCATTGCGCGACCCGTCGCCCCGATCCGGTACCCGCCTCCTCCTACCCGCTCTCCTCACATCCATTCGCGGACCTTACCCGCTCCAACTCCGATCCGAATCCGCTCCGAACCGAACCATTTCTCCTCACATAAGGCTCCGCGCTTCGACCCGGAAGTCCGACCCGATCCGACCCATCCGACAGAACCGTGTGTTTCAGCTCCAACTTTTACAGTTTTGGTCCCTAAACTTCCGAAAACTTATCAAAACTCACCCAAAACCCTTACAACTCCATATATAAACCATTTTACACCATTTTTTCCACAACACACATAATTATAAACCAAAACTCTCTAAAAAACCTCTCCAACTTCCACCATCTTATTTCCAACCTTCCAAACACTCTCCAAAAACACCAAGAACACCAAGATCAACACCAAGAAAAACACCAAGAACACCAAGAAAAACACCAAGAACACCAAGATCAACACCAAGAACACCAAGATCATCAAACAAGAAAACCAAGATCATCAAACAAGAACAAATAGAGACACAGTCTATTAGAAATCCAGTCCAACCCTAAGCCAGTTCAGTCAATTTATTTGACGAACCTACTTGATAAACCAGTCGTTCCACAGTCCTGTTGTAAACCAGTTCAGTCAATCTATTGACGAACCTACTGGATATATATATATATATATATATTTATATAATTATAGTCATTTACATTATTTATCGTTTTATGTCTTTTAATTATAGTCATTTATATTATTTATCGCTTTAAGTCATTTAATTACTGCAATTTATATTATTTATATATCTTTCACACAGTAAACGGTGCAAACCTTTATTTGTGGCGATTAGATTATATATTTTTATTCCGCAACTTTTATTATTTATTCCGCATATTATCATTTTAATTTATATATCTGTCACACATTAAACGGTGCGAACCTTTATTTGTGGTGATTATATTTTTATTTTCAACAGAATATGAGCTCTCTCTCTCACGAAAGACTCCTCTTCGTGCTACAAAAACCACGTCCTCACTAGGTCTGTAGAACAAATATCCAAAAGATTGCTTTGGGTAACCAATGAAAATACACCTCTCACTTCTTGATTCTAGCTTGTCATGAGTCTCTCGTCTTACAAAAGCTTCACAACCCCAGACTTTAATATGTGTGAATGAGGGAAACATTCCCTGTCCACATTTCGTGAGGTGTTTTGGCAACCTTCTTAGTAGGGACAAGATTGAGGATATGGGCGACTGTCTCTAAGGCATACCCCCAGAAGTGAATGGGAAGAGAAGCTCGACTCATCATGGAACGAACCATGTCCAACAAGGTTCGGTTACGCCTCTCAGCCACACCATTCAGTTGCGGTGTCTTGGGAGGAGTCAACTGTGAAACTATTCCACATTCCTTAAGATAGTCAAGGAACTCGATACTAAGATACTCACCGCCTTTGTCGGATCTAAGCATCTTTATCTTCCTAGCTAATTGATTCTCGACTTCATGCTTAACTCTTTGAACTTTTCAATGGTTTCTGACTTATGCTTGATTAAATAGATATAGCCATATCTGCTGTAATCATCAGTAAAAGTCACATAGAATCGATTAACATCCCTTCTGGATGATCTAAAGGGTACACACACATCCGTATGTATGAAATCCAACAAACCTTCACCTCGTTCACAAGATCCAGTGATAGGTGATTTTGTCATCTTTCCCAAAAGACAAGATTTGCAAGCATCATCTGACCTTAGATCAAATGATTCCAACACTCTATCCTTTTAGAGTTGGACGATGCGTTTCTTGTTAATGTGTATAAGACGACAGTGCCACAAGCATGCCTTGTCTATACCATTAGACGAATCAATATGAAGTATACTATTGCCTAAATTGTCTACACATGTCACAGTTTCATACACATCATCACAAGGTAAAGCTTCAAATATAAAAACACCATTTTTATAAACTGAAATAGATCCATTCATATTATCAAATGAATATGTATAACCTTGTCTAAACAATGCATGAAACGAAACAATATTACGTGCTATTTCTGGCGAGTAGGAACAATTGGCAATTCTAAACTAACATCATCACTAAGCACTAGAATATAAATTCCAATCTTGGTAACAGGAGAAAATCGCCTATTCCCCATGATCAATTTTACTCTTCCATGCTCCACCTCCTCACTTTCTCTTAGTCCCAGCAAATCAGAGCAAATGTGAAAACCACATCCTGTATAAAGGACCCAAGAACGAGAAGATGATGAGTTATTAGAAATTGTGTATATACCTGCAGACAATGACTTTGTCTTGCCATCCTTTAGATCTTACAGGTACTTTGGGCAAATCCGTTTCCAATGCCCTTTCTCGTTGCAGTAAAAGCCATTGGCCTCTTTGGGATTCGGGACGGGATGAACGTCAAAACTGGGTTTGGCCCTTGGGCCATTGTTAGATGACTCAACATGCGCCTTGCCCTTCCAATTCTGTCTTGGAGGACCCTTCCTCTTCTTCTCCTTTCCCGGTCCAATAGCCATAACGGGAGCGTTGGCAGAAGTGGAGGCTAAACCTTTATCCTTCATTCCTACTTCAGCAGTCTGTAGCAAGTTGTGCAACTGAGCCAAGGTGGTCTCACTGCTGTTCAAATGATAAGCCAATATGAACTAATGATAACAACATGGTAAGGAGTTCAGGACTATGTCAATGGCCAACTCCTCATCAAAGTGCACATTCAGCTTAACAAGGTGCTCCACGTATCGTTGCATTCTTTGCACATGGGCGCAGACAGACTCTCCTTCTTTCAACTTGCATGACATGAGGGCTTTGACTACCTCGTATTTTTCCTGATGAGCTTGCTTGTGGAACTTTTCCACAAGGTCCTTGTTCATCTCATACAACCAGTAGTCCTCATAAAATCTCTACAATTTGGGGACCATAGTAGCAACCATGATGCAGGCCACTTTGGTTGCATCGTCATAGTGTTTCTTATATGAGACATAGTCCTTATGATTAGCTGTTTCTGAATTGATCTCAATGAGTTCTTTTTTTGAGAACATACTCTTTGTCCTCGAATCTAAGCGTCATCTTGATATTTCACATCCAGTCGTTATAGTTGGTGGCATCCAATGTCACCTTCGAGCAGAGCCAAATGATCAAAGAGAAGTTATTGTAGGGAGTGGATGGGATAGCAGAACCATCAGCTGGAGTAGACATCTATAAGAGAAGGTAGTTTTAATTAGATTATGGTATTCCTTAATATATTAACCCAAAGATACATATTAAGGCTAGGATCCAACTATATAATTTACAACTTAGAATAGGGATGTCGTAATCTAATTGTAAATCATATATAGGTAGGTAAATGACGATTTACCAATTCCACTGCGGAAGATAATCAAATTAAGTGAAATTCCTAGATCTTTTGAGATTCATTGAAGCTATTCAATGGCATGTTTAATCTCAGATTATGCTCTTCCATTTGTGACTGGGATACCGAGGATTACAAACAAGATGTAAATAACCATGAAAATGTGCTTGGTAACCTCAATGCCATTTATCATCTCTATTGATGTACCGGTAAACCACACATGCTGCATCAACAATGATAATTCATGAGATACCCATTACCACTCTTTATGAGTCCCCATTAGTGTACCAGTAAACCATACACGCTCCACTAACGACTCATCTAACAATTTAATTTAAATTTAAAATTAAACCCAACTTGATTTAATGTATATATTTTAATTAACCGTTAACTAAATGAATAAAATCAAATAAGAATTATCAAATCAAATTAATCCAATTAATTTAATCCTAATCCTTGCCCACTAAGTTTTCCAAAAATAAGGGTAAGGGTTTCCATTTATTAATTAATCATAATTACTAAAGATAGAAAAAACCCTAGGATTACCCTACAATTTTCTAAAATAATGGGGTGGAGGCTAGGGTTTCTAAAACCCAAGTCTAAGTCGACATTTTGGTGGCTAAGGGTTTAATTTCTATAAACCCAGGGATCAATTCTACAATTATAGACATTCAATAAAAAACAAACAAAGCTCTGATACCATTGGTGGAGAATAGGCAGACAAATAAACTTAAACTCTTAAGTTCATATGCAACCTAAAGGATCTATGTTATCTCTAATTGAATCTACAACTAAGAATCCTAAAGGCATATATCGAAATTCTAAAGAAGTTTCAGAACCACATACCTTTTGTTGATCTCTTGGAAGCAAGCACCACAAATGTTGTGCCTCTAATGGCTCATACCCAAAATACCAGCAAGCAGGAAACCAGAGAGAGGAAGGAAGAACCCTTAGAATTGGCGCATAATATGGGTGCTGAGGCTCCCTATTTATAGCCCCAAAATGATAAGTGATAAGGCTTATACACTGCCTTATATGAATTCAGATATGATAACCCTTTTATCATATAACTCAAACTCCTTATCATTTCCATAAATAAGCCTTGTATCCATATATATGATTTTCGATTTATAAGGATATAACTCCTTAAAATAGTCCATAACACACACACACACACACACACATATATATATATATATATATATATATATATATATATATATATATATATATATATATATATATATATATATATATATATATGTGTGTGTGTGTGTGTGTGTGTGTGTGTGTGTTGGACTATTTTAAGGAGTTATATCCTTATAAATCGAAAATCATATATATGGATACAAGGCTTATTTATGGAAATGATAAGGAGTTTGAGTTATATGATAAAAGGGTTATCATATCTGAATTCAAATAAGGCAGTGTATAAGCCTTATCACTTATCATTTTGGGGCTATATATTTATCTATTGCTCAACTATTGAACAACTACAATTCAGCCCCTGTACTTTTAATTAATCCAATTAGTCCCAAAATTAATCCCAATTAATTTGTGATTAATTCAAGTACTTATATCAATTATAGTTATGACTTAGACACCTAATCCAACAATATTGACGATTGAGGGAAGTGAGCTTGGTTTTTCTTTATGTAGAAATCATTGAATATTAGATTGAATCTTTCCATAATCTTTATAGTTTGCTTATTCAAGACCGTGTAGGATTTAGAGTGTTGAGAGTAACCCAAAAAGATTCATTTATCTAATTTATCACTAAACTTTGTTAGTTGATCCTTCAGATTCATAATGAAACACCGAAAACCAAAGATGTGGAAGAACTTGACATTTGGCTTTCTTTGATTTATGACTTTCTATGGTGTGATGTTGAATCTTCAGTGAACAAAATATATGTTTTGAGTGAAACATACTGTGTTGCAATAGCTTCAGCCTAGAAATACATAGATAGGTTTACAAAGTTCAACATGGATCTGTCTACTTCACACCAAGATAGATTCATTCATTTAACAACTCCATTTCGTTCTGGAGTGTATGGGGCAGAAAAGTTGTGAGAGATCCCTTTGTCTAATAAAAACAAATCAAGAGTTTGGTTCTTGAATTCGGTTCCATTAATTCATGTAGGGATTCTGAATTCTTACTCAAAAGATAACCCATGTAAATCTTGAGAAGTCATCAACAATAACGAGGATGTACTTTTTCTCTCAAAAAGATTCTACGGCTAAAGGACTACATAAGTCGATATGCAGAATCTCTAAAGGTTCAGAGCTCTTGGTATCAGTTATAACAAGATGACTCTTATGTGTTTGACTTTTGTATTCGCATTCAGCACACAGAGTGTCATAATCAAATTTGAGAGATGGCATTCCACAAACTAAATCTAAAGTTATCAACTTGTTGATGTTCTTGAAGTTTAAGTGAGAGAGTCTTCTGTGCCACAACCAGCTTAAATCCAAAGAGGCTTTAAAAAGAAAACATATGGAAGGAAGGCCTAGGATAGGCTTCATATCAAGTGGATACATTTCGCCTTTCCTTCGATATTTAAGTAAGACTTCCTTAGACGTTTTCTTCATAATAACACTTTCTTGATCATCAAAAGTAACTTGATACCCCATTCACAAACACAACTGTGAAACACTGATTAGGTTATGTTTTAAGCCTTCTAAAGATGCAACTCTACTAATGGTGAACTTCCCATTAATATTTTGTCAAAAACTACTGATCGTACATCTTTGATTATTGCCAAATTTCACATCACCAACATCATCCAAGGTTCTGTAGTCTTGCAGATATTCCTTTTTCCTATCATATGACGATAGCAGGCACTATCGATATACCATTCCTTAGCATACCATTCATCATTCACCACCTGCAATTAATGAAGAGGTTCAGGTACCCAAGTCTTTTTAGGTCCTAATGTATAAGCAGTGGAATTATTTAGCCACGATTTAATTTCAACATCTTCTTTTGTTCCTGAAATTGACCCTTTTTCTAAAATGGATATCGGCTTCTAAAACTTAGTAAGTTCAGACTTCGGTACCCACTTCAATACATTCATAAAAGAAGTTCGTTTGAATTTTTGCTTCAGTTTGGATTTAAGTGACATTTTATGTTTAACTTTCGATTTAGGGATCTAGTGTTTCTTGCTTATAAGAGATTTTCCAAGTGAGGAACTACTTTGAGCAGACTCACCCATAGATTCTTTATAAGTCTTCTTGAAGTCATCTAAGGTTAGTTTTTCATTTTCGAAAGTGTC
Organism: Cichorium intybus; assembly: GCA_023525715.1. NCBI lineage: Eukaryota > Viridiplantae > Streptophyta > Magnoliopsida > Asterales > Asteraceae > Cichorium > Cichorium intybus. The sequence goes on along the minus strand of CM042011.1, from coordinate 154,405,777 downwards.
TTTGTTCTTGTCTAACCATTAATGAAACATATCGCGAAGATTGTTCCCTTTAGAAAAACTCTGTTTATTTTATGTCACATGCTTCAGATTTGGAAATTTTAATTTCGAAAACTTGTTTTTGAATATTAGTATTTGTATTTAGATGAGGCTTTTGATTGGTATGGTAAAACTTTTGATTTTTGAATTCTTTTCTTAAAGCCTTGTTGTTTCAAAAATTCCTCCTTTTTCGGTTTTCATAAGGAGCCTTTTGTATTTGAAAATTTGGCTTATTGTCAAAATTTCTTCTAAAGAAGGGATTTCCTTTAGCATTCAAACCTTTAGATAATTTCATTTGATTTATTCCATGTTTTTGAATGTTGATCTTAACCTTAAGATTTTCATTATGATTATTCTCAAGAATTTTATCTGAAAAGAAGAATCCTTCAGTAGTTTCATTTGTTAAGGGTGTGGAGCCTAGCGCGAACCAAAGAAAGTCAGTACAACCGATGCCAAATTAGCTGAGCAAACCAACCAAACCGAGGTGAGGAAGGCTAGTGCGGTTGGAGGTTGAGCTTCGTCCGGATCAGTTACATTCGAACTGAAGATGTGAGCTTCGCCTCGATCATATCATGTCAAGCGAAGTATGGATAAATGTAAAGTAGGTATCACGAGTCTGGGATGTTCCCCATTATCTTAGACTACTTTAAGATCGTCTGCATGAGTCGTCATCCATATGGACCAGATGTGGACAGTAGAGATGTTGATAAAACGACAAAGCTATTTTTGGTGCGAAGTTTCCCCTTAGCACAACTTTCGAGTACTGTTGCTGTCAAAAGTTGGTCTGCTACAAGATGTTCCACTGACTTGTCCCATCAGCTGGCCTAGTCCAGAAAGCAAGGGTTAGAAGATTTACCATCATTTCTCTCGGATTCTGTCCCTGGCGTATATATCTCCATATAACCAAGAGTGTGTGGGTAAAATATTGAGTGCAGATTATGCTTGTAAATGTTGTATAACATTCATTTATAAAATTCTCTCTAGTTCCCAATTAACGTAGCTTGATCCCGTGATCGAGTGAACCACTTAAATTTCTCTGTGTTGATCCTTTGTTTGTTTGTTTGTTCTTTTTGTATTTCTTGCTGCAACGATTCTATGGTCAAATGCTTAACTGTCGAGTCTTCGTTTGGTCGTGTCTTGATCTAAGAAGATTTAAAGTTCTTAATCTCGCTTGTTAAAACCTAACAAACTGATATCAGAGTTATGGTTGAATAAGGAAATATCAAGATCGACAGGTTCGATGGCCATGATTTCGGATTCTTGAGAATGCAGATATTGTTGGATTAGGTGTCTAAGCCATAACTATAATTGATACATATACTTGAATTGATAGCAGCACAGTCCTTTTGGGTTGTCCTTATAACTAGCAGAGGATAAGATAATTTATAGAGAGAGAGAGAGAGAAATTAATATATTATGAGGATAATATATTAATTAGAAATATTTATATTTAATTAATGATTAATCAGAAATTAATTAGAATTAATTTTGGGATTAATTAAAGTACAGGGGCTGAAATGTAATTGTTTAATAGTTGAGCAATAGACAATTAGAGCTTGTGCATATGGGTTGGACGAATCCAAGGCTTAAATCCTTATGGGTTTCAAAATCCATATACAGATACAAGGTCTAATTATGGTAATGATAAGCCAGTTGAATTATATGATAAAAGCCTTATCATATCAGGAATTCAAATAAGGCAGTTATATGCCTTATGACTTATCATTCTGGGGCTATAAATAGAGACCCCCAAGAGCCTCATAATTCATGCTAAAAACTCATAGAGTTCCTTTTCTCTCTCTTTTGTTTCTTGCTTCCTAAGTTTTGGGTGTGAGCCATTAGAGGCATGACAATTGTGGTGCTAGCTTCCAAGGTCAACAAAGGTATGAATACATCCTTATGAATTTCGATTTGGCCTTAGTTATAGGTTCAATTGAGAAAAAACATAGATCCTTATTAGTTTGCATGTGAACTTAAGACTATCATGAAGATGCATTAAATGTTGACTCTACAAGAGTCGTTCATGGAGATGCATAGTTCCACTGATTCAGCTACTTCAGGATTGAGTCCAGAGTTTAGATGCATCGAGAAACGATCCAGATCTTCTGGACCTGTTCTGAGATGTCTCAAACTAGGAATCCACAAGGTCGGATACAGTCACAGAAAGATTGGAAGATGCTCCAAAGCCAAATTGTTTGGCAACTCAGGTATATCTAAAACTCAAAACTCCTAACCCTTTAATCCCCTGATACAGGATGTGATTCTCACATATGCTCTGTATGCAGGGACTCGGTAGGATGCATGCAGGACATTGATGCATAGGAGGCACATTCATATTACATCACGAGCTCGTGCAATTTTGATGTTTAGTTAGATATTTGATTTTTTTATTAGCTAGTAGATGGGTATGACATTGTTTTCATGTATTACAATTTGTGAGGATATTTCTAATTTAATAAAAGGTATTTATTTTTTATGGTTGCTTAAATTATCCTTGTAATGTTATATGAATGTGTTAATAGCATAAATAGTAATAACCTGAATGTTGATGCATCCAAAGTATATAGGATTTATGAATTGTGTTATATGATTGTTAAAATTGAATTTTAATAAGAATGGCTTCAACCAAAGGTCCAGGTGGACAGAACTTTGGAATCATTTGACTTGGAGTCACATGATGGAGAGAATTTTTAATAAAATTGATTGTTGCAAGAAATGAATAACCCAAAGATCCAATAGATAGGATTTTGGAATCAGTTGCTTAGAGTCAAGTGATGAATGAATATCTTGAACAAATTAACAAAGTCATAGATTTACATGGAGATGTAAAAGACATTAAGATTATGAGCAACGAACACATTAGTTATTGTGAATTGCTCGAATATACAAATAAAACGCAATTAGTTATACTTCATAATATATGCCAATCAGTATGACAAATATAACTTCATTTATCAGAATAAGCGATTGATTGAAACCTTAAGCTGTTCGAGGACTTCAAAGGAATTATAAGATCAACAAAATCTGAGTAAAAACATAAACTGAGAAAATGTTTCACGGTTCTTCCTCTTCCAAGAACATTAAATGGTTATAATGTGTCTTAGGGAAGAAGATCGAGCATTGGTCGAAATGGTTCGACCCTCGATGTATTAGATACACTTCTAATTAGTTTTCGATAAATTAGAGATTCAACCAGTTAGACAATGAAAGCATATTCCAACCACATCTTAGACTAAGTAGGTTGCACAGACACCGTCTGAAGTGTAAAGCAGGGTTCGCCCCACTTGTACATGGAGGGTCCAGGATCATGTAGCCTTCAAAAGAACCTCATAACTAGCTCGAACCTGATCAGCAGTGTCGTTTTCATTGGCCATCCCACAAGAATGATCCTGAAGGAGTTCAAGGATTAACTAAGTGAAAGAACCTCTAGTCATCACTATGACTTGACTAGGGATCGGATTCTTGTTAAACCAGACATACTCTTCTCTTCGCAAACCAGTAGTACTGGTCACCGTCATAAGGTATTATGATCTGGGTGACATATCGATTAGTGGTAAAATACTAAGTTGGTACGGATAAGCAATCCTACTACTTGGAAGCATTGGTGAGCCCGGTCGCTACCAAATAAGAGAACCTAAGGGCGAGACTCGGTCTATGTGATAATTTGACTGATTTTACACCTGGCCTAAAAAAACCAGTGGGAGTAATTGAATCATCAAAAGAATGCAACATAGATAGAAGTGTAACTACATTTTAAGAAAGAATGGTTGAGTGAGGTGATACTCAGAGTCATGTGATTTATTTTTTAGAGAAACGCTCTCAATAGAGCTGAAATGAATCTGAAGGGATATTGTTTGCTATAACTGCACTCCGTGAGTCATAATAAGATTGGATGATTTGAACCGCTTTCCTTAAATGGAAAGCACAAGGGTTGCGTGTGAGACACAACCAAAGGGGTTTAGAACATGCCGATATATCCAACAGAAAGGTACATGACCCCCGAGATTCATCTTACGGGCACCTCGCAAGGAAGGATCTTTGGTTTCTCAAAATATGCCAAAACTTTGGATTTTTTGAATAGCCTAAAAGAGTCCTATGTTTATGTCAGAAAGGTTTGGGCTTTGAATTATCAAAAATACGCCAAAAGGTTTGGATTTTGTGATAATTTGAAAGAGTCCTATAACCGTGTCAGAGCCAGTGGGCGTATCTTTGTAATCTACCTATCAATGTATATCGGTTACATACTATTTATAGGAAACGTCTCTTATCATAACAAAGTGTAATGACTTGGCATAAGAGATGATTCCCTATGAAAGACTTAAAAGAGATACAAAGTGCTCAAGTGGTTGCAAATATCTATTAGATAGATAAAAACTCTGCCAATATGAGTATGATCTTGATAAGATTCAAGATGCATAACTTCAAGAAAGAAATTTCCCATCATTACAAAGTGTAATGATTTGGCATGAAAGATCTAAAGAAGATACAACGCACTCATGTAATTACAAGAATCTATCAGATAGATGAAACCACCGGTATAGACCCTGCCAGTATAGGTATGATCTTGATAAGATTCAAGATGTACATCTCCAAAAGAAAGAGTTTCTGAAAGTCATGACACAAGGATAATGAGTAATCCTCAAATTCTGAAAAGGTTCGGAATGGAATAAATCTAATCCCATGAGCTTCTGCTAATTGGATCGATCATAAGTGTCATGGGCTTATCCTGATAACTTAATGCTTAAAGCATAGTAAGTTGGATTCAGGACACCACCTGGCTTAGGATACTGGACAGAGTATTTAAGTACATGTGAGAAATCATTGAGAAATGATTGGGTGAATGTAATAATAATTTAAAAGGAGTTTCAAATATGTAATTATCAACATCAGTGTGTGGTGCTAAGGGACTTCATGATTAAAGAGTTTCGTTGTTATATTGATGGAGCTCGTGTAATTCACCGGCACATCATAACACCTTGAAATCTTCTTGACACCAAAAGGGTACAGTCACCTGGACATAAGAACCCGATAACCATGAGAAGTCACAGTACACACCACCGTTTCCGGAGTAGAGTTAGGAGAGAAAATCGAGATGATAAATTGAGATATCATCGGAAGAGTGTCCGATCAGACTATCTGCAATGATGTGTATCAATGCAAGACATTTTGCATACATAGACAGAGTGAAGGTCATATAGATATATAAAATATTAATTGAAAGTTTAAAAGAAGCCAAGAAACACACAACAGTATTGTGTCAGATCTGATTTGGTGATTACCTCGTGGAGACTTGGTAATAAGCAAGAGTGGCTTCCTGTCAGATCATTTGTTTCATTTTGCATGTTTTACTTCCCGAATAATATGATCATTCAAAAGTCCACATTCGCTCATACTTTTGGAAGTAAGTAGTGAATTAAGATTGTCATGAATTGAATAGTAGATTGTCTAAGGAGTTAGACATAGCAATGGTGTTGCTGCAATGTTCATGAATACTTAGAAATGGAGATTTGAGTATTGGATCAACCCGCGCTCAGAGAACTACTTCATGGATTATATCACGAGTAATTCTAAGACGATAATATCTTATGGTCTTGAAACAGAGACATATGAGTTGAAATTTACTAGTCGGTTGTGCATTAATAATGCGTAAACGTATCGTTAACTCGATGTTATAAAAAGTATTGTTGTGCACGATTTGATGAGTAAAAGACACAAGCATATGAGTTAAAGTTTATTTGTTCCTTTTGCCTTACCGGGAAAAGCGATATCTGTGGGCCCTTCGGTGATTTGGTGTTGACTTATAGTGCTAGGCCTAGCCAGGACTGAATTGATGTGTTCAATTAGAAGTCCTATATCATCAAAAATCAGAAACCGAGAAACTGAGTATTGGACTGAGATTGATTCTAATCCATGTCTCAAGTCCGAATGATATCTAGTAGAACGGAGGATCATATGATCACTTATCTAAGGATACGTAACTGACTGGGTCAGATTTCGGCAGCGACTTCTGGAAGCTACAATTTGCTAGTCAATTTAGAAGCTATATGGAATTATATTTATAGACTTATCCAAGTGGGAGACTGTTGGATTATGTGTCTAAACCATACCTATAATTTAGGAATACACATGAATTGATGGCAGCACAGTCCTTTTGGGTTACCCTCATAACTAGCAGACAAGATAATTTATATAGAGAGAGAGAGAGAGAAATTAATATATTATAAGGATAATATATTAATTAGAAATTGTTATATTTAATTAATGATTAATCAGAAATTAATTAGAATTAATTTTAGGATTAATTAAAGTACAGGGGCTGAATTGTAATTGTTTAATAGTTGATCAATAGACAATTAGGTCTTGTGCATATGGATTGGACGAATCCAAGGCTTAAAGCCTTATGGGTTTCAAAATCCATATATGGATACAAGGTCTACTTATGGTAATGATAAGCCAATTGAATTATATGATAAAAGCCTTATCATATCAAGAACTCAAATAAGGCAGTTATATGCCTTATGACTTATCATTCTGGGGCTATAAATAGAGACCCACAGGAGCCTCATAATTCATGCCAAAAACTCATAGAGTTCCTATTCTCTCTCTTTTGTTTCTTGCTTCCTAAGTTTTGGGTGTGAGCCATTAGAGGCACGACAATTGTGGTGCTAGCTTCCAAGGTCAACAAAGGTATGAATACATCCTTATGAATTTCGATTTGGCCTTAGTTATAGGTTCAATTGAGAAAAACATAGATCCTTATTAGGTTGCATGTGAACTTAAGATTTAAGCTCATTGTTTGCATAGAACCCTTCAGATATATTGTTGGAGGAGTGGGAACTGTTGGACCAACATGTGTTGGGTGTTGTCAGATTGTCGTTGTTGAATTCGATTGCCTACAAAATCGTCAACAAGAGAACCATGCATTTCCTACTTAGAGCGTTGTCTAATATGTACGAGAAACCTTCAACTGCTAAGAATGTTTTCCTGATTAGACAGCATGTGAAGACAAAGATGAATGAAGGAGGTTCTGTGGCAGATCACGTAAATGAGTTCAACTTAATCATATCGAGACTGATAACGATGGACATCGGTATTGATGATGAAGTCCAAGCCTTGCTGTTACTATCTTCGCTTCCAAAAAATTGGTCTGGAACGGTAACTGCAGTCATCAGTTCGTCCAGAACTACAAAACTCACATTTGAAGGCATCCGAGATTTAATCCTTAGAAAAGACAACTGAAGGAGGAATGTTGGTGAGTGTTCTGGTAGTGCTTTAGCTACGGAAAAGAGACGGAGGAAACTAAACCGAGGTGGTGGTGGTGGTAAAGGAATATGAAAGTCATGGAGCAGGGGACAGTCTAAGCGCAGAAAAGATATTGTCTGCTGGAACTGCAAAGAGAGTGGGAATTTTAGAAATCAGTGTCCGAACTGTTATGGATCCGCAGGTGCGAAGAAAGAAGTGAACCAGACAAAAGATTTTGAAGATGCACTCATTTGCTGTGTACAGAGTTCCTTAAAGTCCTGGATAATGGACTCGATCGGGTGCATCCTTCCACGCATGTCATTATAGAGATGTAATGCAGAGTTTCAGGCGTTACAACGACAAAGTGAGACTTGCAGACAACAAGAGCCTCGATATAACCGGAGTTGGAGATATTACACTCCGGACTTCCTTGGGAACGAAATAGATTTTGAAGGATGTCAAATTCATTTCAGGTTGGAAAAGGATGCCGATATCGGTGGGACAGTTTAATGATGAAGGGGACAAGGTTGAGTGTGGCAACCATTAGTGGAAAGTAACGAAAGGGAACATGGTTGTTGCTCGTGGTCAGAAGCGATGATCATTATACATGGGGGAGGATTTCTCGGACGAGATTAACACCGCAGAAGAATATCAGAAGGTGTATACTATGTGGCAGCAAAGGCTTAGTCACATGAGCAAAACGGGGATGAAGATGTTGGCTGCAAAGAGAAAGATTCCAGATGTATAGTCTACTTTCGTAGAATTCCATGAGCCCTGCGTATTTGGTAAATAAAAGAAAGTCACCTTCTCCAAGGTAGGCCAAGCTCTGAAGGCTACGAAACTCGAGCTTGTGCATTCTGACGTCTACGGACCAACCTCTATATATTCGGTCAGAGGATCACCTTACTACGTTACATTTATTGATGACTCAACAAGAAAGGTACGAGTTTACTTCCTGAAGAATCAATCAGAAGTGTTTGCCACCTTCAAGAAGTGGAGAGCTGCTGTCGAGACAGAGACGGGTCTCAAAATTAAATGACTTAAGTCTGACAATTAGGGAGAACACAACAATAGAGAATTCGTTAATTATTGTTCTGAGCAAGGATCTGAATGTTGAAGTGTTGGATTAGGTGTCTAAGCCATGACTAATAATTAGTATTTATCTAATTAATAGTGGCATAGTCCATTTGGGTTGCCCTCATAGCAGGAGGTTTGATAGAAAGTTCAGTAAAGAGAAAGATTGATTTATTATATGATTAATAAGTCAATAGAAATTAAATAAATAGTTTATTAATATATTAAAGTGATGATATATTAATTAGAAACTATATTAATTAATTAGGAATTAATCTAGAATGAATTGGAATTAATTTGGTGATTAAATTAATTAATTAAAGGTGCAGGGACTAAAACTGTAATTATTCAATAGTTGAGTAAGTGACAGTTTGAGTGAGTGAAGTGGCCAGCGAAATATATATATGGAAATATATAAATTTCGATTTATATATATATATATATATATATATATATATATATATATATATATATATATATATATATATATATATATATATATATATATATATATATATATATATATATATATATATATATATATATATATATATATATATATATATAAAAGAGATAATTATAGTTTGAATTATTAAGATAAAGGTTTATCTTAATTTGAATTCAAAAAGGCTTATCTCTTAAGGTTTATCTGGTCATCTGATGGAGGCTATAAATAGGGAGCGCCATAACCTCATAACCTGCGATTTTAATACCTTTTCTCTCTAGAAATTTCGTTCTCCCCTCTAGCTTTTGGGTGTGACTTCATTTGAGGCGGGACAATTGTGCTGCTCAGCTTCCAAGAAATCCTAAAATGTTAGTTTTTCTGATTTGGTTCTTTTAGTTATTTTCTTGTGGCCTTTAGGAATTTATTATATGTTCAATTAGAAGAAAACATAGATCCTTATAGGTTGCATGTGAACTTAGGATTTTTAGTTCATAGATTTGCATAAAACCCTTCAGTGGTATCAGAGCTTTTTTGGTTGTTTTCTTGTTGAACTGCTGTAATTGTTTTCCTAAAAATTAGGGTTTATAGCCTCTAAACCCTAATGGGGCTGAAATCGATTTAGGGTTAGGGTTTTGAAAACCCTAGCCCCTCCCCCTTATGATTTTCGAAAAATATGCTAGGGTTTTAGAAGGTATTCTATTTTTGGTAACTTTAATTTGATTAATTAAATGGATAACCTTCAACCCATTATTTGAAATCGAAAATTAGGGGGTTTAAGATAGGTTTTAATTAATTTGATTAATTTGATAAAACCTATCTATATTTGAATTAATTTAATTAATTGGTAATTAAAAGATAATTCAAGGATTTAATTTAATTTAAATTTAATTGTTTTAAATTGGAAAAAAATTAAAGGATAAATCCTAAAAATATTTTAAAAGGTTTAAAATATAAAATTTAATTAATTTAATTAATTTGTTAATTAAAAGATAATTAAATCGTTTTATAGGTTTAATTTAATTTAAAATTTAATAGTTTAAATTCCAATAAATTAAAAGATAAACCAATAACATTTTAAAGGGTTTAAAATTCATCTTATATATATTATAATTAAATGTTAATATTATATGTATAAGATTTAATGGTTAGTCAAATCAATAGTAGGCCTCATTCACGAAGCTGATCTATAAAGTGGGTATAAGTGAAAGGTTTTCTGCAAACCATGAACTAAATATCCTAAGTTCACATGCAACCTATAAGGATCTATGTTTTCTTCTAATTGAACATATAACAATACCTAAAGGCCATAAGAAAATTAACTAAAAGAATAAAATTAGAAAAACCAACCTTTTAGAATTTTCTGGAAGCTGAGCAGCAAAATTATCCTGCCTCAAATGAGATCACACCCAAGCTAGAGGAGAGGTGTCATGAAAATCTTGAGAGAGAGTAATGAGAATGGCGAAATTCATATGGTACCAGGGAGCCCTATTTATAGTTTCCAGATGATTAACTGATAAGCCTTAGAGATAAACCTTTTTGAATTCAAATAAGATAAACCTTTTATCTTATAATTCAAACTCCTATTTATCCTCTATATATCAATTTCGAAATCTATATATTTCCATATATGGATTTCGACTTCCACTGGTCACTGTCACACTGCCACTTACTCAACTATTGAATAATTACAGTTTTAGTCCCTGCACCTTTAATTAATTAATTTAATCCCCAAATTAAATCCAATTAATTCAGGATTAATTCCTAATTAATTAATATAGTTTCTAATTAATATATTACCACTTTAATATATTAATAAACCATATATTTAATTCCTGTTGATTTATTAATCCCATAATAAATCAATCTTTCTCTCTACCGAATTTTCTACCAAACCTCCAGCCATGAGGGCAACCCAAATGGACTGTGCTTCTATTAATTAGGTAAATACTAATTATTAGTCATGGCTTAGACACCTAATCCAACAGTCTCCCACTTGGATAAGTCTATGACTATAATTACCGATTTAACCTCTAATTAACCAGCACTTGTAGCTTCCTAGAAACCAATGCCAAACTCTGATCTAATCAGTCCTGTCCATAGATAAGTGATCAGATGATCCTCCGTCCAACTAGATATATTTCAGACTCAAGACATGGATAAAATCAATCTGGTCTGATTCACTGTTTCTCGATTTCCGATTTGCATATGACTCTTAGACTACCAATTTAGTCCCGGTTGGCCAACCATTTCAGTCAACTTCAAAATCATCGAGAGGCCTACAGATATCTGTTCCCCGTTAGGGTCAAGGGACGAATAAACTTTGACTCATATACTTATGTCTTTTACCAAACAAATTACTCACAACAATACGTTTTATAACACCGAGTTACCGATGCGTTTTCGTATTATCAATGAACAACCGTCTAGTAAATCATAACTCATATGTCTTAGCTTAAAGATCAAAAGATATTATCGTCTCAATATTGCTCGTGATGAAATCAATGAAGCAATCCATTGATCGCGGGTTTATCCAATACTCAAATCTCTATTTCCAAGTACTCACGAATGGTGCAGCAATCCAATTGCAATGTCTAACTCCTTAGACAATCTATTACCAATTCATGACAGCCTTACTTCATACTTACTCCCTAAAAGTATGAGCGACTGTGGATATTTGAATAATCCAATTATTCAGGAAGTAAAACATGCAAAATGAAACACAATGATATATTATTGACAAAATTAGTAAACCATTACTCATTAATAAATCTCCATTATTAAATCACAAAAGTCAAATACAATAACATTGTTACAAGTTTCAAAAATCTATCTAATTACAAAAACTTATATCATCTCTTAATCCAATGCTCCTAGCATGCTGATTATGCTTAATCCTACTCAGAGCCTTTGTCAAGGGATCTGCAGGATTATCTTCCGATGATACCCTCTTTACAAGGAGGTGACCTTCTTCTACCCTATGCCTGATGTAGTGGTACTTTCGTCGATATGTCTGGACTTTCCATGATCTCGCGGTTCCTTTGTCAAGGCGACCGCACCTTCGTTATCGCAGAATAGTTCCAAGGGCTCCTGAATACTTGGGACTACTCCAAGGTCACCGATAAAGTTCTTCAGCCAAGCCGCTTCCTTTGACGCTTCACTTGCTGCTATGTACTCTGATTCGCACGTAGAATCAGCCACTGTTTCTTGCTTGGAACTTTTCCTAGTAACTGCTCCACCGTTCAAAAGGAATACCCAGCCCGACTGAGACCGACCACTGTCTCTATCTGTCTGAAAGCTGGCATCTGTATATCCTTCAACTCTCAAGGTATCACTGCCACCGAGGACTAACACCATGTTCTTTGTCCTTCGCAGATACTTGAGTATATTTTTCACAGCTATCCAATGCGCCCTTCCAGGGTTACCCTGGTATCGACTGACCATGCTCAAAGCAAAGGCCACGTCAGGGCGAGTACACGTCATAGCGTACATGATCGATCCTACAGCCGAAGCATAAGGTACCCGACTCATTTCAGCTATTTCTTCGTCTGTACTCGGACTTTGAGTCTTACTCAATTTTGCATTACTTTGGATAGGCAGCTCTCCCTTCTTGGAATTTTCCATACTAAACCTTTTCAGTACCTTTTCCAAGTATGTACCCTGACTAAGTCCAATTAGTCTCTTCTTCCTATCTCTCAATATTCTTATCCCGAGAATATAGGCAGCCTCTCCTAGGTCCTTCATGGCGAAACATTTCCCAAGCCAAGCCTTGACATCTTGCAAGGTTGGAATATCGTTTCCCATGAGCAGTATGTCATCGACATACAGCACCAGAAAGGTGACTATACTCCCACTAGCCTTGACATATACGCAGGACTCATCCTCGCTCCTAGAGAAGCCAAACTCTTTGACTTTCTCATGGAAACAAAGATTCCAGCTGCGAGAAGCTTGCTTCAATCCGTAGATTGATCTCTCAATCTTACACACCTTATTAGGATACTTTGCATCGACAAAACCCTCTGGCTGATTCATGTAAACATCCTCAGTCAACTTCCCATTAAGGAAAGCGGTTTTGACGTCCATCTGCCAAATTCCATAGTCATGAAATGCAGCTATGGCCAGCATAATCCTAATAGACTTTATCTTGGCTACTGGTGAGAAGGTCTCGTCATAGTCAACCCCTGGGGTTTGAGTAAAGCCCTTCGCAACCAGTCTTGCCTTGAAAGTGTGTACCTTTCCGTCCATGTCGGTCTTCTTCTTGAAGATCCATTTGCACCCGACTGTCTTTCGACCCGGTACGTTGTCAACCAAGTTCCAAACTTGATTGTCATACATGGACTTGATCTCGCTATCCATGGCCTCTTTCCACTTGGCCGACTCAGGGCCCGGCACTGCTTCCTGGTAGTTAGCTGGTTCATCCAAATTTATCAGTGTCCTATCACTGACAAACGTGTCCCCATCCGAAGTTATATGGAACCCATAAAACTCGGGTGGCATGCTAACCCTACCGGAACGCCTAAGAGGTAAGGATACATCTGTCGGACCAACAGGAACTTCTTCCTCATGTTGGTTGCTAGTTTCCCCTAAGGTTGCGTCATCTGATGACTCTTGAATTTCTTCCAGATCAATGGTACTCCCACTGTCCTCTTTGAATATGAGCTCTCTCTCTCTCGAAAGACTGCTCGTCTAGCTACAAAGACCACGTCCTCGCTCGGTCTGTAGAATAGATATCCAAAGGACTGTTTGGGATAACCAAGGAAGAAACACCTTTCGCTTCTTTCTGTGAGTTTGTCTTGAGTCTCTCGTCTAACGAAAACCTCACAACCCCAGACTTTGATATGTGCCAACGAGGGAACTTTCCCCGTCCACATTTCATGAGGTGTTTTAGCAACCTTTTTAGTAGGGACAAGATTGAGGATATGGGCGGCAGTCTCTAAGGCATACCCCTAGAAGTGAATGGGAAGTGAAGCTCGACTCATCATGGAACGAACCATGTCCAACAGGGTTCGGTTGCGCCTCTCTGCAACACCGTTCAACTGTGGTGTCCTGGGAGGTGTCAACTGCGAAACTATTCTGCATTCCTTTAGATAGTCTAGAAACTCGATACTTAGATACTCTCCGCCTCTGTCGGACCTGAGCATCTTTATCTTCCTGCCTAATTGATTTTCTACCTCGTTCTTAAACTCTTTGAACTTTTCAAAGGTGTCCGACTTGTGCTTGATCAAGTAGATATAACCGTATCTACTAAAATCGTCGGTAAAGGTCACGTAGAACCGCGTGCCATCCTTTGTAGTTGATCTGAATGGACCACACACATCCGTGTGAATGATGTCCAGCAGACCCTCACCTCTTTCAAAAGATCCTTTGAAGGGTGATTTAGTCATCTTGCCCAACAGACAAGATTCGCATACATCATCCGACCTGAGGTCGAATGATTCCAATACTCCATCCTTTTGGAGTTGGGCGATGCGTTTCTTGCTGATGTGCCCGAGCCGACTATGCCACAGACATGCCTTTTCTACACCACTAGTAGAATCAATATAATTTACACTATGTCCTAAATTGTCAACACATTCAACAGTTTCATACACACCATCACAAGGATAAGCAGTAAAAATCAAAATACCATTTTTGAAAACAAAAATCGAACCAATTTTATTATCAAAAGAAAATTGAAATCCTTGTCTGAACAATGCGTGAAATGAAATAATGTTTCTTGCCATTTCGGGCGAATAGCAACAATTAAATAACTCTATACTAACATCACTACTAAGCACTAAACTGTAAACGCCGATCTTGGTAACAGGGGACGATCTCCTATTGCCCATGATCAAGTTCAGTCTACCGTGCTCCACCTCCCTGCTTTCCTTTAGGCCCTGCAGATCAGAACAAATGTGAAAACCACATCCTGTATCAAGGACCCAAGAATTAGAAGATGGTGAGTTTTTAGAGATAGTGTATATACCTGCTGTCGATGGCTTTACTTTCCCATCCTTGACATCCTGCAAGTATTTGGGGCAGCTTCTCTTCAAATGGCCCTTCTCTTTGCAGTAAAAACAGTTGGCTTCATCGGGGTTGGCCACACAAGGAATCTGGGAAGACTTGGTTCTCGAGCCATTGCTTGACGACCCGACCTGAACCTTTTCCCTCCAATTTTGCTTAGGAGGGCCCTTCCTTTTCTTTCCTTTGCCACTTCCAATGGCTAGGACGGGCTGATTAACCGAGGGTACACTTTTACCCTTCATCCCGTCCTCAGCAACTCGAAGCATGCGATGCAACTCAGTCAGGTTAGCCTGATTGTTGTTCAAATTATAAGCCAGCCTGAACTGGTCATAAGAACTCGGTAGGGAGTTAAGCACTATGTCAACGGCCAACTCCTCCGGTACAGGCATCGCAAGCTTTCTAAGCCGCTCCACATAACCTTGCATTCTTTGCACATGAGCGCAGATGGACTCTCCATCTTTAGGTTTGCTGTTCGTGAAGTCCTTGACCACCTCGCACCTCTCGATGCGCTCTTGCTTGCAGAACTTTTCCACGAGCTCCTTGTGCATCTCGAAGGGCCAGTAGTCTTCGTATATCCTTTGCAATTCGGGGTTCATTGTGGCGATCATGATGCAGGCCACTTTGGTCGCATCATCAGAATGTTTTTGGTACGAGGCAATTTCCTCGGGAGTAGCAGTTTCAGGGTCAACATCGACAAGCTCAGTCTCGAGAACATACTCTTTGTTCTCGTACCTCAAAGCCATCTTGATGTTTCTAATCCAGTCATTGTAGTTTGTCCCGTTCAATTGAACCTTGGAACACAGTGAGAGGATAGAGGGAACACTGGAGTTTGATTGGGGAGCGGATTGATCAGCAGAAGACATCTATAAAAGAAGGTAAGTTTAATTAGATACTTGGCGGTCCTTATAATAACCCAATATAAAATAAGGCTAGGATCCAACTATAACAATTTGCAACATAGAAGAGGGATGCCGTAATCTATAAGCAAATTTTATAAAGGTAGGCGAATGACGATTCAGCCAATTCCACCGCGGAAAAATAATCTTATTATAAATGGAATTCCTAGTTTCTTTTGAGATATATTGAACTGTTCAATAGCATGTTTAATCTCGGATATGCCCCACTGTTTGTGACTGGGATGCCGAGGATCACAAACCGGGTGTGAATAACCATGCAAATTAGCTTGGTACTCTCGGGGTCCATTATCATCTCAAATTGATGTGCCGGTAAACCACACACGCTCCATCAACAATGATAACACCCGAGACACCCATTGCCACTCTTTATGAACCCCCATTGGTGTGCCGGTAAACCACACATGCTCCACCAACGTTTCATAAAGTGCAATGTGCAATTTCATGGGTTAGCATCAAATTCACATTTTTCCTAAAGTAACTAGATTGGGTTTTTGTGTAAAAGTTCTAGTACTTTGATCATTATACTTTTAATGATTAAGCGGTTCTGTCAAACCCGTTCGGCTAACGACCCTCCACTGATCAGGCGAGCGGTGGGTGAGAGTGTTCACCCATTAGACTACCATTTTATAGGCAGTCTCCTTATACCCACTTTATAGACCAGCTTCGTGAATGAGGCCTACTATTGATTTGACTAACCAAATTTTCTCATATATATATAGTATTAACTTTTAATAATATATATAAGATGTGTTTTAAAACCCTTTAAAATATTCAAGGTTTATCTTTTAATTTTACCAAATTTAACAATTAAATTTTAAATTAAATTAAACCTTAAATTCGATTTAATCAATTTTAATTACCAATTAATTAAATTAATTAAATCTAAATATTTTAAACATTTTAAAATATTTTTTCCGGATTTTTCTATTAATTTCGCAATTTTTTTAAATTAATTAAATCCTTTTGAATTATCTTTTAATTAACAATTAATTAAATTAATTCAAATGAAGATAGGTTTATCCAAATTAATCAAATTAATTAAAACCTATCCTAAACCCCCTAAAAATCGAATTCAAATAATGGGGTTTAAGGTTATCCATTTAATTAACAAATAAAGTTACCAAAAATAGAAAACCTTCTAAAACCCTAATCACAATTTTCGAAATTAGCAAGGGGGGATTAGGGTTTCCAAAACCCTAATCCTAGAAATCGATCCTTAGCAAAATTAGGGTTTATAGGCTTTAAACCCTAAAACAGTTATAACAATTCAACAAGAAAACAAACCTGGCTCTGATACCACTGAAAGGTTTTCTGCAAACCATGAACTAAATATCCTAAGTTCACATGCAACCTATAAGGATCTATGTTTTCTTCTAATTGAACATATAACAATACCTAAAGGCCATAAGAAAATTAACTAAAAGAATAAAATTAGAAAAACTAACCTTTTAGAATTTTCTGGAAGCTAAGCAGCAAAATTATCCTGCCTCAAATGAGATCACACCCAAGCTAGAGGAGAGGTGTCATGAAAATCTTGAGAGAGAGTAATGAGAATGGCGAAATTCATATGGTACCAGGGAGCCCTATTTATAGTTTCCAGATGATTAACTGATAAGCCTTAGAGATCAACCTTTTTGAATTCAAATAAGATAAACCTTTTATCTTATAATTCAAACTCCTATTTATCCTCTATATATCAATTTCGAAATCAATATATTTCCATATATGGATTTCGACTTCCACTGGTCACTGTCACACTGCCACTTACTCAACTATTGAATAATTACAGTTTTAGTCCCTGCACCTTTAATTAATTAATTTAATCCCCAAATTAAATCCAATTAATTCTGGATTAATTCCTAATTAATTAGTATAGTTTCTAATTAATATATTACCACTTTAATATATTAATAAACCATATATTTAATTCCTGTTGATTTATTAATCCCATAATAAATCAATCTTTCTCTCTACCGAATTTTCTACCAAACCTCCAGCCATGAGGGCAACCCAAATGGACTGTGTTTCTATTAATTAGGTAAATACTAATTATTAGTCATGGCTTAGACACCTAATCCAACAATAAGGAGACTGCCTATAAAATGGCAGTCTAATGGGTGTCCACTCTCACCCACCGCTCGCCTGATCAGTGGAAGGTCGTTAGCCGAACAGGTTTGATAGGACCAACTTAATCTCATTAAAAGTATAATGTTATTAATGAAAGTACTAGAACATCTTTACAAAAAATCCCAAAATCTAGTTACTTTAGGAAAAATGTGAATAGATACTAACCCATGAAATTGAACATTACACTTTATGAAACATTAGTGGAGCGTGTGTGGTTTACCGGCACACTAATAGGGGTTCGTAAAGAGTGGTAATGGGTTTCTCATGATTTATCATTATTGATGGAGCGCGTGTGGTTAACCGGCACATCAATTAGAGATGACAAATGACATTGAGGGTACCAAGCTAATTTGCATGGTTATTCACATTCAGTTTGTGATCCTCGGCATCCCAGTCACAAACAGTGGGGCACATCCGAGATTAAACATGCCATTGAAAAGTTCAATGAATCTCAACAGATCTAGGAATTTCATAAGATGAAATTGATAAGTGTTTATCTACCTCAATGACCATTATGTTGTGATTACGGCCTCCCTCTTCACACCATAGTTGGGGTATTTTGGATCCTAGCCTTATTAAATAACATATTGGGTAATTATTTAATATGATCAATTAAACTAATAAATTCTGTTTATTTTATAGATGTCTAGTGTAAATTCTCCTCCTTCTCCTCCTTAACCCATTTCTGATAGCATCAGAATGCACCTGCCCAATATGGAAAGGCTGACTGGCCTGAACTATATGGTATGACTTTATAAATAGAGAATAGTTCTCTGTTTTGCTGGCAGGCCATATCTGACTGAGTGTCCACTCCCTAAAGCATGACATCGCACAGTAGCTTGTGATGAGCATGACTCCTTGGTTGTTAAGTCAAGGAAAGTTTGTTGCCTAATACTATTGATCATTGACCCCGAGTTCCGCAGGAATTTAGAATTCCTGGGGTCAGATAAGTAACACAGCTAGTTGTGGAAAAGTTCCATTTTAGGTTGAGAAAGGACGAGCTAAGATCTTCAAAGAGTTTGAAGTGTGCAGGAAGTAGCACCAGTTCATATGTTCTCAAGACTGAGAGACACATAGGTGAACTGTATAAAATTGGTCTCCTTTTGATCGGGAGTTAAAGCTTTAGCTCGACTCGCTGATTCGTTCATCCTGCTGCACAGGAAGGGAAACCAGATAATACAATCGTGGATATGCATTCAATGTTGACTCTATATGGATCGTTCATAGAGAAGCATAGTTCCATTGATTCAGTTGCTTCGGGATTAAGTCCAGTAATAGGACACATCAAGAAATGATCCAGATCGTCTAGACTGGTTCCTCGATGTTTCAAACTGGGAATCCACAGGGTAGGACACAGTCACGGAAAGATTGGAAAATGCTCCGAAGCCGAACAGTTTGGCAACTCAGGAATATCTTAAAACTCAGAACCCCTGATCCTTAATTCCTTGATACAGGATGTGTTTCTCACATTTGCTCTGTATGCATGGACTCTGTAGGATGTGGGATGTCGTTGCATAGGAGCATATTCAGACTGGATCTGAAGCTCATGCAGTTTTAGAGTTTAGTTAGATATTGAAATCATGTTATTAGCTTATTAGATGCGTATGACATTATCGATCATATATTACATTGTTCAAGGATTTTTGTAAAAAAATTGTCAATTTTCTTTTAACACCTGTTGTATGAAATTGTCCTTGAAATGTTATATGATTTTGTTAAATGTATGATTGGTAATAACTTGAATATTGATACATCCAAAGTGTTTGGATTTAGGAATTGTGTCCGTTATGATTGTTAAGACAAATGTTGTAAGAATCAATTCAACCAAAGGTCCAGTTGGACAGGACTTTGGAATCATTTGACTTAGAGTCTCATGATGAATTGAGTTCTTAATGTGTCAAGAAATGAATCACCTAAAGATCCAGTTGGACAGGACTTTGGAATCATTTGACTTAGAGTCAGATGATGATTAAGTTCTTTATTAAGCGCATATGGCAAGAAATGAATCACCCAAAGATCCAGAGGATAGGATTTTGGAATCAGTTGACTTAGAGTCAACTGAATATTGCGAGTCTTGAACAAAATTAACAAAGTCATAGGTTTACATATATATGTAAAAGGCATTGAGATTAGGAGCAACGGACACATCAGTTGCTGTGTATTTCTCAAATCTTGAAACAAAACACAATTGTTTGTACTTCACGATATTTGTCATTCGATATGACGAATATGGCTTCGCTTATCAGAATAAGCAATTGAATTGAAACCTTGAACAGTTCAAGGACTTCAAAGGAAGTACAAGATCCGCAGAACCTGAGTGACAACATAAACTGGGAAAAAGTTTCACAGCTCGTTCTCTTCCAAGAACATTAATAAGTTATAATGTGTCTTAGGAAAGATGATGGAGCATTGGTCGAAACAGTTCGATCCTCGATGTATGAGATACATTGTCAATTAGTTTCCAATAAATTGAATTCGAAACCAGTCATACCATATTCCGACCACATTCTAGACTAAGTAGGCTTTGGAGACACTGCTAAAATGTGAAGCTGGGATTATCCCACTTGCACATAGAGAGTCCAGGGTCTTGTAGTGTTCGTCTGAACCTCATGACTAGCCTGAACCTGATCAGCAATGTCGTTTCACTGGCTATCCCGCTGTAACTGTAAAAGAATAGCTCTTTTAGAAAGAACTCATGTTCTAAGGAAACAGTGGGAGTTGGGACAGTCCTGAATGAGTTCAGTATTAGCCAAGTGAAAAACCCTTTAGTCATCACTAGGCTTAGAACAGAAATCAGATTTCTGTTCTACAACTGACATAATCTCCTCTTGACCGGTAGTATTGATCACTATCATAAGTAGTTATGATCAGGGTGACATACCGAATGGTGGTAAAACACTATAGTTGGTACGGATTTATAATTCGACTACTTGGAAGCATTGGTGAGCCCGGTTGCTGCCAAACAAGAGAACCTTAGGGCGAGATACAGTCCATATGGCATTTTGATTAATTTTACACATGGTCTAAAAACCAGTGGGAGTAAATGAATCATCAAAAGAATACAGCATGGACAGAAGCATACCTTCAGAACATCTGGTTGAGTGAGACGATACTCAGAGTCAAGTAATTGGCTCCGAGAGGAGCACTCTTAATAGAAGATGAAATCCGAAAGGATACTGCATATTGTAAGTCCGTAGTGGAGCACGTGTGGATCACCGGCACACTAATAGGGGCTCACAAAGAATATGCCAATATAAAGGTACATGGGCCCGGGATTTCCCCACGGGCATCTCGCAAGAAAGGATATTCAGATTCTAGAAATATGCCAAAGGATTGGATTTGGGGAATGTGCTGAAAGATTTCCATTAAGATGTCAGAAAGGGTTTGGATTCACGAAATGTGCCAAAAGTTTTAGATTTTGTGAATAGTCCATAACCGTGTCAAAGCTAGTGGGAGTATCGTTGTTATCTACTATCTCCATATGTGAGTTACATACTATTTCTAGGAAACGTCTCCTTTCATTACAAAGTGTAATGACTTGGTGTTAAGAGACGGATCGCTGTGAAAGACTTAATAGAGATACGACATACTCAAGTGGTTGTAAACATCTATAAGATAGATCGAAACTCTGCCAAGATGATCTTGATGAGATTCAAGATTCATAGCACCAAGAAACGATTTTCCTATCATTGCAAAGTGTGATGACTTGGTATGAAAGAAATAAAGAAGGTGCAACATACTCATGTAATTCACAGTCATCTATTGGAAAGATGAAATCGCCAGCATAGACCTAGCCATTGTAAGCATGATCTTGATAAGATTCAAGATGCACGAGAAAAGTCTCCGAAAGAAAAATAGTTTTTCGAAAATCATGACACAAGGATTATGAATAATCCTTGGATTCCGAAAGGGTTTGGAATAGGATTAGATCGGGTTCCACAAGTTTTGGATCGATCATAAAGTCATGAACATGTCTTGATAACTTAATGCTTAGGGCATAGTAAGTTGGATTCAGGACATTGCCTGGCTGGGAATACTGGATGGATTGGTTGAACTCAAGTGGGAATTCATTAGGAAATGATTAGGGTGAAAGTGATAGTATTAATTTGAAAGATTTTCAAAGTGGTAATTATTAACATCAGGACATGATGTTAAAGGACTTCATGGTTAAAGAGTCTCGTTGGTATTCTGATGAAGCGCGTGTGGTTCACCGGCACATCATAACACCTCGAAATAGTCTTATGGTGCAGTCAAGTAGACTAAAGACCCCAGAACCATAGGAAGTCACAGTACACATTACCAGAATGGAGTTAGAAGAGAAATTGACAGGATAACTTATTGAGATGTTATCGGATGAGCATCCGATTGGATCATCTGCAATAAAGTGTATAAGTATAAGATACTTTGGATACATAGAAAGAGTGTAAGGTTCATAAAGACATAGCTGTAAAATTAGAATTGAAAGTTTAAAAGAAATTTTGAAACCGATAATAGTTTATGACAAGGTCCGACTTCGTGATTACCTTGTGGAGACTTGGTAATAAGCAGGAGTAGCTGCCAGTCAGATTTTTATGTTTTGCTTTCGCATGTTTACTTCCCGAATAATTTAATTATTCAGAAAGGTCCACAGTCGCTCATACTTTGGGAAGTAAGTGTTGAATCAAGACTGTCATGAATTAGTTTGTAGACTGTCTAAGGAGTTAGACATAGCAATAGGATTGCTACAACATTCATGAGTACTTAGAAATAGAGATTTGAGTATTGGATAAACCCACGCTCAACAGATTGCTTCATGGATTATATCATAAGCAATGTTGAGACGATAATATCTTATGATCTTGAAGTGGAGAGATATAAGTTATAATTTACAAGGCAGTTGTTCATTGATAATACGAAAACGCATCGGTAACTCGATGTTATAAAACGTGTTGTTGTGAATGATTTGTCTGGTAAAAGATATAAGCATATAAGTCGAAGCTTATTCGTTCGTTAACCCTGATGGGTAACAGATATCTGTAGGCCTCTCGATGATTTTGAAGTTGACTAAAGTGTTGGCCAGCCTGGACTAAATTGATATGTTCAATTAGAAGTTCTAAAGTCATAAGCAGAATCAGAAATCGGGAAACAGAGTATCAGACCGAGATTGATCTCAATCCATGTCTCGTGTCTGAAAATATCTTGTTGGACGAATGATCATATGATCACTTATCTATGGACAGAACTGACTGGGTCAGAGTTCGGCAGCAGTTTCTACGAAGCTACAATTTGCTAATTAATTAGAGGTTAAATTAGTAATTATAGTCATAGACTTATCCAAGTGGGAGACTGTTGGATTAGGTGTCTAAGCCATGACTAATAATTAGTATTTATCTAATTAATAGTGTCATAGTCCATTTGGGTTGCCCTCATAGCAGGAGGTTTGATAGAAAGTTCAGTAGAGAGAAAGATTGATTTATTATATGATTAATAAATCAATAGAAATTAAATAAATAGTTTATTAATATATTAAAGTGATAATATACTAATTAGAAACTATATTAATTAATTAGGAATTAATCTAGAATTAATTGGAATTAATTTGGTGATTAAATTAATTAATTAAAGGTGCAGGGACTAAAACTGTAATTATTCAATAGTTGAGTAAGTGACAGTTTGAGTGAGTGAAGTGGCCAGCGAAATATATATATATGGAAATATATAAATTTCGATTTATATATATATATATATATATATATATATATATATATATATATATATATATATATATATATATATATATATATATATATATATATATATATATATAAGAGATAATTATAGTTTGAATTATTAAGATAAATGTTTATCTTAATTTGAATTCGAAAAGGCTTATCTATTAAGGAATTTATTATATGTTCAATTAGAAGAAAACATAGATCCTTATAGGTTGCATGTGAACTTAGGATTTTTAGTTCATAGATTTGCATAAAACCCTTCATGAAGACGGTCTCAAAAACCCCTCAGCAGAATGGCATTGCAGTACGGATGAACAGAACTCTGAATGAGAGGGCAAAGAGCATGAGACTGCATGTTGGGATGCCCAAGATGTTCTGGGCAGACGTCATGAAGACCGGTGCCTACTTATTCAATCGAGGCCTGACAACGCCTAGTAATATCAAGTATTTTAGTTGTTGTTGAGCCCTATTGATAATGGAACTATATCATATATATCGTGGTATTCTCACTTTTCGTGCCAGCACTTGTTTGGAAAGAAATAATGAAAACAGGGACCAAAAGCGTGCAATTTGGAAGAAGTTTGAAAATCAAGGCAAAATCAGGAAAAGACGTACGCGCGCCGCGAAATTCACAAACGCGCGACGTGGATATGAGGCGGTTGAAAGAATTCAAATTCCGATAAAACGGGGATCCATCAATGCGCGGAGCGGTCTCAAGATTTTTGCAACTATAAATAGAGGCTTTTAGGTCGAAAAAACTAGCGAAGACCTGGTGTGAAATCGACCCCTAAGGCTCTTTGACTCCGAGATTTAGCTTCAGCAACCATCTTTTGGTATTTTTCATGTTTTTATCTTTAATTTTCAATTAGTTAAATAGTTAGTAATAGTGGTTAGTGTCTTTGGGAGTGGCAACCATTGACATTGAGTCTTTGTTTCTGTTTTTGGATATTTTGGTTACTGTTTGTGTCATTAGATCTGAGTTTTGAGTTTATGAATCATTTGGTTACAAGTAATTGCTTCTTTTCGATGTTTTATGCTTGTAAATGAATTGTTGGATGTTGGGATTGTGTTTGAAGTTTGATTTGCCTTTGTTTGCTTCTGAATTGGAGATGTACTTCTGATTTTAGTAAGTGACAAGGTTTGGTTGGTAGTTTAGTTTAGTTCATACTTGCTTGGAATTGTTTTATTTTATACCTTTTGGGATTAGTTGTCAAAGGTTAGGAACTAGGTCCTCTGACTGTAGCGTGACACTGTAGTTGGTAATCTATCACCTGTCTCGACCACGTAACTCCAGTGGATCGACCCTGACTTCCACTGTGCTAAGTGTGTGTGTTAGGTATTTTCTTATTTTTGACCGCATGACGATCGCTGCGATGTCAAGGCCCCTCTATTCCCCAGGGTTCAAGATTTCTGAAGAGGAATGACAAAGTCACAAGATTTCCCTCAAACACTTAAGAGTTTTCAGATGTGTCTGATATGTCAATGTGAAAGATAGTGAGAGAGACAAACTAGAGGCCAAGTCGAAGAAGTGCTTCTTTATTTGGTGTGGTGTAGATAACATAGGGTACCAATGTTGGGATAGCTAGAGCAGAAGGGTTATCAGAAGTAGGGATGTGCTATTCAATGAGAATGCCTTGCATAAAGACACTCTCTCAGGCACTAAGGACCGAAGCAAATCGTTTGAATAAAAGGAGTAAGTAGTGTTTGAAGGGTAATCTAAAGATGACAATGCGAAGCCTTTCGTAAAAGAGTCAATAAGAGACTCTAGAAGCAGTGGGAGCAATGAAGAACCATTTAGGAGTATCGGAGATAATGGGAGTTCGTCTGAAGAAGAGGGTAACACCTCGGACCGAAGCGAAGCTAAAGAATTAGGAGTTGTAGCTCCATGTATTCTCAGGAGATCCACTAGGGAGAAAATACTTTCGGTACGCCACCCTGCGTTGGCAAGTTACCTACTGCGAATTGAGAATAGGGAACCAGAATCTTATCCTGAAGTCTTAAGGATGAAAGACTCTGTATAGTGGAAGAACGCGATGGAGGATGAGATATGCTCACTTGAAAATAACAAGACTTGGTATCTTGTCAAGTTACCAACAAGGAAGAAGGCATTATCCAAAAAGTGAGTGCTTCGGGTCAAAGATGAAGCTGATGGGAAGTAAGAGATACAAAGCACGATTGGTGGTGAAGGGTTTCCAACAGAAGGAGGGTGTTGACTATAATGAGATTTTCTCATTAGTTGTGAAGTTGAACACAATCAGAACTGTGCTTGGGATCGTTGCATTCGAAGATCTCTACCTAGAGCAGCTAGATGTCAAGACTGCGTTCTTGCATGGCTACCTAGAAGAAGATTTTGAGATTGCTGGAAAAGAAAACCTAGTGTCCAAATTGAAGAAAAGCATGTACGGATTAAATCAAGCTCCAAGGCAGTGGTACTTGAAGTTTGATGACTCTATGAGGATAAATGGGTTTCGGAGGAGTGACAGCTACCACTGCTGCTACCTGAAGCAACTCAAGTCCTCGTATATCATCCTACTTCTCTATGTTGATGATATGTTAGTAGTGGGTGCTGACATACAGGAGATTAACATGCTGAAACAACAGCTATCCAAGGAGTTCGAAATGAAGGCCTTGGACCTGCTAAGCAGATTTTGGGCATGAGCATTGTTAGGAAACGAACTTCAGGCGAGATCAAATTGTCTCAAGAGAGTACATCCTGAAAGTATTGAAAAACTTTAACATGGAAAGTGCAAAGGTTCGGAGTACCCCGCTTCGTGTGCAAAAGGCCAGACATTGCATAAGCAATGGGAGTTGTAAGCAGGTTTATGCGTCCGTAGTTGGCAGTTTGATGTACACAATGGTGTGCACAAGGCTAGACATTACGCAAGTAGTGAGAGTCGTAAGCATGTTTATGTCGAATCCGAGAAAGGAGTATTGAGAAGGTGTCAAGTGGTTTTTTGCTACTTGAAAGGAATCTCAGACATAGCCTTAGTTTTCAAAAAGCAGAAGGTGGTCCTAGAGGGTTTTACTGATGCAGATCTGGAGGGTTGTGCGGATTCAGGGAAAAACACGACTGGTGTAGCTCTTTCAAGGAAACGCACGACTAATTATGTTTTAACACTTTCAACATGATTCTTCCAACGAGTGGATAGCAACGATTTGAGAGTTAACCCTTTCACATTATATATCTGTTTAATTAGCGTTCTTTTCCCTCTCCATGTAACATTTTTTTTGTAACCCGGATCTTTGTCACGCGGATCTTTGTGGATCCATTTCCATGTGGAACCGGATTTGATATATGTCGTTCCTTCTCTCACCGCTTCATTTACTCACCGTTTCATCCTCTCCGCTTCTGTTCTTCACCATAAACCCTAATCGATGTCGGGAAGAGAAGGTACCGACTCCAACAATCGTCGGAAAGCAACGTGTCGTCTGAGATTATGGGCGGAAACGGTGTCTTCGACCGCTCCGTGGCACCGATGTACGGGATTTGACGAGTCCACCCCCGCTAGGGTTTCCGTCATCAAGGTAGTACCTAATACGAATTACCGGTAGATGCAAAGTTCGATTATCTTATTTGGCTTCACTTTGCTGAAATCGACGTGAGCATGAATTAGAAGGGGAAAAGAGTGTTCGACGTCTTCATAAACGATCCCTCCGGAAACTGGTTCAAAATTCATTCTTACAAACGAGTTTCCAAACAATAGTCCGACCACCAGCTTCCCCTGCTCCTAACAGAATCACAAATGCTCGAGTACGTCCGCCGAATCGGTACTGATTCGATACCTCCGACCCGAGCACAACCTCCGGTAGCTCTTCTGCCCTCTCTGTTACACTTTGCACTGTATTTCGACCCCTTTGCACTGTGTTTCGAACTCGAAGAGACGAAATCTAACCTCCGATGCCTAAGCTAAGTTGATTCTCCTTCTTTTATCTTCAAAACTTTAGCGATTCCTTACCAATTGGAGACCTGAATCGTTTTTTCTTGTATAAATTTTCTCAAATTAGTTGGAATTTCAACATGTTGTTAGTGGTGCAATGGAAGGAATTAATGGTACATATCTTGATATGATTTGCTCCAATTACAGGAACTATTTTTGCCTATGGTGTCACAAGTAGTGGAAAGACTCACACCATGCATGTAAGTCTATCGCCTTTTTTTAATCATATTGTTCGATTATGTTTATATTTTTTATAAAGTTTTGAGTTTAGTTTATTTATTTTGTGCATCTTGATTCTTTATCATATACACAAGACAGGGTAATCAAAGGTCCCCAGGAATTATACCCTTACATATAAATGATGCTTTTAGTATCATTGAAGAGGTATGCAGTTTATAAAAGCTTTTAATACAATCTAATAAATTAATACTTTTTTCCAAGAAAAGATAAAATAATCTTTATATTTTTTCAGACCCCAGATCGTGAATTTCTTCTCTGTGTCTCATATTTGGAAATCTACGATGAGGTGAGAATATTCTTCACTCTGCATAACTAAAAAAGAATTTGATCTGTCATTTTTGCCCCTATAAGTTTTACAAATACACACAAAAAGTTTATTTTTTATTTATTTTCTTGTTTCTGTTTTGGGTAATATTCCACTCTCTGTTTATTTCAGGTTGTCAATGACTTATTGAATCCAGCAAGACAACATTTAAGAATACAAGAGGATAGTCAGGTAATTTATGCATAATTCAATTTCTATAAAATGTTTAAATTATTATAAATTATAAATCAAAATAATTTGTTGAAAAATTATTGCTTTCAGGGAGCATTTATTGACGGAATAAAAGAGGAAGTTGTGTTATCTCTTGCCCATGCTCTTTCTCTTATTGCAGCAGGAGAAGGTACACCTTTTTTAAAACACCATTTTGCCCATACCTCACAACCTTTATGCTTTCACTTTTGTGAATCTAAAGGACTTATTGGTCTTTTTCCCTTCTTTACTACAGAACACAGACATGTAGGTTCAACACATTTTAACTTATTCAGCATCAGAAGTCACACAATATTTACTTTGGTAACCATCTGTTTATTCCAAAATAAAATTAACCTTTTAGCATTTTTTTTAATTTAAATATTTTTTTCATATTCTTTTTATACTTTTAACAGACAATAGAGAGTAGTCCTTGTGGTGAAAATACTGAAGGCGAAGCTGTTAACTTTTCACAGCCGGTAAAATTGTGTTCACACCACTTCTTTTTATCCAATAATTAATATACAAATTTTGTTAAATTAATTTTATATAAAATTCAAAAATGCAGAATCTCATAGATTTAGCAGGTTCTGAGAGCTCAAAACCCGAAACAACTGGCATTCGCAATAAAGAAGGATCCTACATAAATAAAAGCCTACTAACTCTTGGAACTGTAAGGCATTTTTTTATCACAATTATTTTTTTCTTTTTGTTGAATTTAGAGTTTTTGTTAATTTGAAATTATTACAGGTTATATCAAAATTAACAGATGGGAGAGGCTCGCATATACCATATAGGGATTCAAAATTGACTACACTTCTTCAATCTTCATTAAGTGGACATGGAAGAGTATCTGTAAGTCTTGATTCTCAATTTTAGTTGATATAAAAAGCATGTCTAATTGTTTATAAAAAGTAACTTTTGGTCCTTTTACTTTCAGCTAATTTGCACTGTTACCGCCTCATCAAGCAATTCAGAAGAGACACATAACACATTAAAATTTGCTCAACGTGCAAAACACATTGAAATCCATGTTGCTCAAAACAAAGTATTAATATTTATAAATTGTGACCCTTTTTATTTAGGGAAAATTATAAAAAGGGACTATATTTTGGGTTGTTTTGCGTTTAACTACTGATATTTTATTTTATTTTTTTCAGTCAAAACATAGAAGCCTCAAATCATTTTTCCAAGTCAATCTTTTTGACCTGTTATATCTAGACTCATAGGTAATTTTCCAAATTAAAAATGGTTAATTTGGAAAAATGTTTGAAACTTTATGGTTTTAATGAAAAAAAACAAAGTATGGGTAAGTAAACATCACTTTTTTGGGCTTTGATGAGCTTTTATTATGTTAAATTTTTTACTTTTGTAAAAAAAATTGTTAATTCTAATTAAAGTAATTTATACAATAGAGTTAAAATTATATATTTATTGATGGCGCAGGGTGATGATAATTGATCTGGATGCTCATCAAGGAAACGGTCACGAAAAAGATTTTCGAAAGCTCTCCATTGTGTAAAAGTTCAAGTGGGATGACCAAGTTGACCTGTACGTGAACCGAATATTCGGTATCTTGGTCTGGTAAAAAATTTATTTCCCTTTTCGCCCTTGTAGTATATCGTTTTTTTGTTGGTAAAATTTGATGAAAATAAGAATTGGTTATGCAGGAGAATATGACACGAATGTTGATGGTTACAGATGTTCATGAGATAATTAAAAGACACCAAGCACAAATTATCATTTCACCTAAACATCCCAACATTAGGTTATACTTAATTTCTTTTAATCGGTTATCTTTTTTTTTAATTTAATTTTACATTTTGTTTAACAACTTTTCCCGAATACAGTATTCGGAGACGTTCCCTTGATTTGCTTTATGGCATGAGTCATGTCACAAATGCTAAAGACATTGTTGAAGAATTATTACAGGTATTCAATTTGAAGGGCATAATGGTAAAATTATGTATGCGACTTACACTTGTACCTTTTTAGTATCTTGATTCTTGCAACAACGGATTTTGCAATGCGGGAAGAGTTGGCATTAAAAGCTGCTATTCTTGCCGAGAAATTTGTCCCTGATTTATCATGGTAAGTAATTAATTGCATTTTATACTTCAATTAATTGACAAAGGAGGAGATTTTTTCAGTGATGACATTTGGTTCTGTGTTGTGCAATTTGTCACAAACAATGAAGATATTCAAGTACCTTTTTTTTCTTTATACTATTTTAATATTTTAATATATACCAAACTCATTTTTTTTAAAGTCTCACAACTGACTTTTTCATATAATTTATTGGCCTTATGCAGCATTAAAAGCTAGGGAGTATCTTGATAAGCCTGCAATACATGAGACAATAGTGAAAGTGTGTAAACTGTAAAGTGTAAACTCTCAATTTTTGTATTTTTTAATCTAAAATCGATTTTTAGTTCTTTAATTTATTTAAAATTGAACAGGTGAGTGCTTATTTAGTTGGAGAATACAGCCATCTTTTAGCAAGACGACCCGGTTGTAGTCCAAAGGAAATTTTCAGCATCATATACGAGAACCTTCCTACTGTATCGTCCGTAGCAAATTACGCTTTTACCCTTGTGATTTACATTAAACGATCATCTAAAATCGTGTGCATTTTTTTTAATTTTCAGGACACCTACAATCTCCATTCTTTTAATAACATACGTAAAGATCTTGATGCACTCACAGCCACCAGATCCGGAATTACAAAATAAAATCTGGGCAGTATACAACAAGTCTATTCACTTTTAACAATTTGTATAAAATATCACTTGATTCTTTATTTTAAAATTTTAAATTATTTTTAAACATAATTTTTAAATACGAGAGTTGCATTGATGCTGAGATACAACAAAGAGCAATGGAGTATTTTGGATTGAGTAGAAAAGGCGAGGCTTTAATGGATATATTAGCAGAAATGCCTAAATTCCCAGAACGCCAGGTATATTTATTATCTGGATTTCTTCATATAAATCTTTTTATATAATTTTTAATAAATTTTAATTTTGTTTTGTGAAGTCGTCACTGATTAAAAAAGCGGGATATATGGGAGCTGACACAGCAGAGTTAAGTGCTATAAAGTTGCGTACACAACAACAACCATCTAACGCGATGGTGGTGACAGATCAGCGCCCTGCAAATGGGGGCCCACAAGTGAATCATCAACTCGCCATGGTTATGATCCCAACCACAAACGATACGGTAAGGATCCTGTACACTGGATAATTTCAAGTTTTCAACTCTGGTTACTGGTTAGATATTGTTTTATATTTACAGAACTATATTCCTCTTGACCAACCTTTGACCCAATCAAACAGGGCTCTGACCATTGTTGACCAACCACAACCACAAACAACTGTTGTATTCTCGGGGATCTTTTAAGCCCATTGGCTATTGAAAGTCCACCTGGTGTATCTGGACATAATACTACACCAGCTGCGGATGATGCTTTAGCACTTGCACGTGTTGAAGACCAGGAAAATACCATCAATATACTCTTTCTCTTTTTTTCTTCCAAATTTCATAATTCTCATAAATTTGAGTTTTTTTAACCTTTTTGTTTTTTCACAGCCAATAGGAGACATTGTTATTCTTTGCGGTTTGACATTCTATGTTAAATGCATATGACAGGCGGGCCTTCCTCCAAGCGTGTTGAACATCGTGTCTGCTTGAGGTAAAAAGAACCATCCTGAACCCGAACTCTCTGAATACAAAAAACTGCTAAAATAATGCACCATCTGTACGAAATTGATGAGATTTTAAAAGACGAAGTCTCTAAATACAAAAAACTGTTGAAAAACGTGAAGTATGAGCCGGAACTAAAGGGTTAGCGACGAAAAATGAAAGAAAAGCCGGAGAAGAAGGTGAAGGTTTTTGGCAACTTAAAGGGGAAATCGCGAATATTATTAGCTTTTAGTATGGGTAGCTTTTTCTTTCCGTTTATGTACCTTTATAAAGATCTTACTAGGCTTCTTATGATACATATGTATCAATTTTCCCAACCTAACAGCCGTTAATGAAGAAAATCATATCTAATACTTTTTATATGTCTCTAAAATAAGCTTCCACTTTCATTAACATGCATAAAATTTCGATAAAATCCACCCTTCAACCCGTGCTATGCACGGGAAGCCCACTAGTTATTTTTAAAATTTGTCATCTCTTAGTAGAATTTGCAAATGTTGTATATAAATACGTTGTATGATTCCAAAAAAATCCTTAGCTTTACCACAAGTATTAGCTACTATGACAAGCATAGGGAGTAGAAAAAGCTTTAAAATTAATATCTAATTTTTTTTTTTGCACTCCTTGATTTTTTTTCATAGTCCATACATATTATTATTGTCAAGATCAAGCAAATTTAATTTATTTTGTAAAACATTGAAAATTTATTGATCGATTGTACATTAACATTTAAAAACTTTAAAAAGGATTCTTTAATGCAAATGAAACTTGACGAAACATCTACATATATTAAAATCAAAGATATTTATCCTTGATGAATTATGTCTGGAACATAATAATATACCATAGAAAAAGATATTGCTTTTTTTCAAGAATCACAAATATTACTTTGGAAGAAAGCTAAAGTATTATTTCATTTTTTATCCTAGACCCATTATAATGATTATCAATACTATTTTGATTTGTAATACATTGAATATGCTCATGAACAACTAAGTCAAACTCTCCAACATTTCAATTAAACCTAAACAATCTCCATTATTTTTTTTCATATAATTTCTTATTAATATCACCAAAAGCTGAGTTATATTTAGCAATAAATTCACAATGAAAATAATTCTTAATAAAACTTTTTCCAACAAACTTTTTATTTTATAATTGTTTTGGCAGTATCATTATCAATAATTCTTTTTTTTTTGGTAATCTTAGACTTAAATCATACGGAGTATTAATATTTTTATATGTTCTATACTACTTTTCATGCTCCGTTATTCTAATGATAAGATGTATGTAATCCCTTAAATGTGAGAACCCGAAAAACTTTTAGCAAATAAGTTGTAATATGACTAAAGTAATACCTAGATTGTTATATTTTGACTTTTGTAGTAGAAAATTATGAAAAAGGGCATTTTGGTCTTTTAGCCTTATAAACGACCTTTATGTAAATAATTTTATGTTTTTGGAGGTAAGATGGTAAAAAGTAAAACTCTAAATGAAATATTGAGAATTCTTGGGTGAAATATGAACAAAAGGAAACTGGAGAGACCAAATGGTCGTTTGAGCAAAATGAGGAAGTATAAATGGAGGGAAGCTTCCATTTCTCTCCGTTAGAAACGTGAATTCCCTCCAGGAGAAGAAACCTTACTCGATTTCTAAAGAACTCTCGGGAAACTGAAGCAATTTAGAAGAAACAACTTGGAATTGGTGATTTCCAAGTGATTTGAGGTAAGAACTTCATCTTTTAAAGTTATAGACCTATTTTGTTCAGATGGGTATGAATGAATTCGAGATTCAAAGCTTGTGTGAGGTTTTCTCTAAAGTTCTAACCTTTAATTGGTGTTCTAATCATCAAAGGAACTCAACTCAACCATTAGAAGTGGTTTGGAGTTCAAAAACTTGATAGTTGAGCTCATGAACCCTAGAATCCGGGTTTAATATGATTGGTATTAATTGAATGTTTATGGATGTATAAGAGTCATATAAAAGGGTTAGAAATGTTCTTAATATCATGATATAGTTGTCTTTTGAATCGAGTTTGAGCTGGAACTATTCAGACCAAGGATCAAAGGTTATGCAGGAAATGAAGAAGAAGGGTCTGTAGCATCACACGGCCCATGTGAAATTAC
Source organism: Cichorium intybus (assembly GCA_023525715.1). Taxonomy (NCBI): domain Eukaryota; kingdom Viridiplantae; phylum Streptophyta; class Magnoliopsida; order Asterales; family Asteraceae; genus Cichorium; species Cichorium intybus. The sequence goes on along the minus strand of CM042011.1, from coordinate 154,371,702 downwards.
ATGGCCCATGTGATTTTGATCAGTAAGGTCTGTAGGTTTTACACGGCCCATGTAAACTTACACGACCCATGTAAAATCAAACAGTAAGGTCTGGAAGTCCAACACGACCCGTGTGATTCCTACATGACCCGTGTGACCTGGACTTGTATAATTCCTCTATATTATGACCTTAATTGAGTAGTTTGATCCTCAAATCTTTGATATATGTTTAATATGATATGAAAGCATATAAATATAAGTTCATATCATGATACAAACAATTGTATAGGTGCAGATCAAGCAATAGAGAGACAATGGAAGGGAAAAGAGGTGTTGAATACTTAGACATTTCTTACAAGATCTAAGGTGAGTATGTGTTTATTTAACATAGTACATAGCAAATAACTTTTCTTTATTCATTATGGAAGATCATATGAGATTCAAAGTTATAAAGTTAAAGATCAGTTTGTATTAGTATGATGATATTCTACACATTTGCATGATAGTTAAAAGTAATATCTTTATAAGATAATAGTAGTATGAGTATGGATTGCAGAGTCAAATATTATAAAGAATTGTCCGGACTAGGACCTTACCCGTTTGAAGGGGGGTCATAAGACACCACTGGGATGGTACCTCCCTTCGCGAAGTGGTGATCTTAGCACGCCATTATGGTTAAGATTTGTTCTTTTCCATGAAGGGAGATTTATTGGCACGCCCTTGTGGTTAGATCAGTTCTTTACCACGAAAGGAGACGAGTTTAGCACGCCCTTACAGATGGATTAGTTCCATTCTGTGAAGGGAGGTTAATTATGAGAATTTACTTATCTATAAGTGAAAAGCAGGAAGTCTTGTTTTGAAATTAAAAAGGAAAGAAGAATACAGTTATCAGTTTATCTCTTATGCTTATTACTTGTTTCCACATTACTCACAAGACTTTATGTCTTACATATCTGTGTTTGTTTTTGGAAATGTTATGTTTCCAGGTAGCTAAGCATAGAGGATTTTGGAGGGATTAGAAGACTTAATAGGGGGACCAATATTTTGTGGTTTGGTTAAACTATGGTAATGTAACTTAGGGGCTGTTTATTTTTTCTTCGCAGATCTTCCTGACCACTTTTGTCTGCGCCACGCAGACGGCGCGCAGACATGGCCTTCGCAGAGTGTTTGTTTTTTCGAAGACTGCAGACCTAAAAAGGTCTGCGCGTCCTCTTTTTGGGGCAGACATGAACCAATGTCTTCAAGAGTCTGCAGAGATCTTCTAGTAATAAATTAATACAATTTTAACCTAAAAAAAAATACGCATATCGTTTTACCTCCAACCGGTCTCGCGTTTTCTCTTCCTTGCATCGTCGACCAAACCGCAGCCGCCGGCCACCTTCGATTAAAAGAAAAAAGAAATACGCATATTGTTTTTAAAAACACTTTGATTTTTTTTAATTAATAGTTGCGATTTTTTTATCAACATTATTTTTTCGAAGTAACAATATTTATTTTTCTAAGTTTTTAAACAAAATGAAGATAAATATGTAAAACTTTTAAAAAAATGTCACAAACTTAAAAAAAGATATGTTTGCTTTGATAATTAAATTCGTTATATCATATAATAGACGTTTTTTATTGTAAAACATATTTATAAACTATTTGAAACCTACAAATATATTTTAATATTAGAACTTTGGTTCACAATCTTACTCAAATTTTTAGCTTTACAAACTATTTGTAAATCCAACTTTGGTTACATAATTTTTATTCTTTATTATTTAAAAAAATAAATGTTTGCTTTGATTCTTAAATTCGTTAATATTATAAATTGAACGTACTCATGTGTTTTACTTAATTTTTTTTTTAAATTTCAGTTTATTTTCACAACCTGCAGACTTTAAAAAACAAACAGTCTTCTTCTTGCAGTCTGCAGACATTTAGTCCACCTCTTCTCTGTAGATACTCTGCAGATGTGGTCCGCAGACTGCAAACCTTTTACCTCTTCAAAAACAAACAGCACCTTAGTTGTAATAACCCGAACAGTGTTTTGAACAATGTAACGGTTTTTGTCAAACCTAATCTTTGTAATGTAATTTTTGTAAATATGGTTGAAAACTTTTAATTTTAAGGATTGGGGTGTTACATTAAACCCTCATTTGCTTGTTGGTTTTGTCATACATTTATCGAAATATTTTATAACAAAAACAAATATTTTATCAAATTCTTTTAGAAAAAAGAAACCAATCTCTATCATATATTTTTAACGTTTCATAAGATTCTAGTATGTAATAATTTGTAGAAATTTTTTTAAATATTTATCTTTAATATCATTTTTATCCGATAAATCTATTTTAGTATATCGAAAATTGGATCTAACTAATATTATAGGACTGACAAAATATTGGATCCTAGAATTTGATGGGCTTGTGCACATAGACCACGTACAAAGGACGGGCCAGGTGTGTATATGTGACCGACGTGGTTACATATTACATTGCATTCACGTAATTAATTGGCATTTGAAAAATAAATGTTGTGACGACATAAAGTAATGCCAAAAAATTATGCTTTTAATAAGTCTTGCGATATTGGAGAATTGGAATTTAATTGTTATAGATTTTATTCTTAGTTTTATATATTTGAATCTCATTTTAAAAATTCAAGTGGAGTAATAATCCCTATTTATATTACAATTAAATTATATCAATAATTGTTTGAACTTTTATTCTATATTACTCGCTGTTCTTGATTTATATATTTGAATATCTATATAAATCACATATTGAAGTAATAAAGGTATTATATTTTGACACTGTCGACGCATGTCTATTTATTCATCTATATATCCGTACATATTTCTGAATATGCATAAACGGTATTTACATATGTGGACTGATAGAGATGGCAATGAGACGGGTTTGGGACGGGTATTGGTGATCCCAGTCCCATACCCTATTATAAAACTGTATCCCAAACCCGGTTCCGTCCCGTCGGGTAGCCGGTTAGTCAATAACCATTGGGTTCGTGGTTATACCAACGGGTTTCTGGTATCCCAATCTATGATAATAATATATTGAAATTTACCCGTTGGAATTTCCGTTATAAAACCCGATCACAATCTAATCCAAATAATTACTTGAATTTTTTAATAAGAAAGAAATCAATGCTTAAGAAGAAGAAAGAAAGTGACGATACATGATAACTAATACAAGAATGAGATATCATCAATGGAGATGCATGCATAGTAACAAGTTGATGAACTGAAAGAGGGGGCATGTGAATTGGAAAATAATATATCACATACAATATACTATATAGAATTTTCGGTAAATAATAATTTGATAACGGTAGAAATCGTAAATAGTAATCATATAATAATCAACTATATATAATATCAAAATATGGATTTGCAATCTCATATATAAATAATAAAATTATAAGTATATAAAAATATATGGTTCGGGGTCGGGTATATGGGATCGGGCATGAGATCGGGTAATCGGGCGTGTATCACCTCAATACCAAAACCATCCCATACCTGCGAAGTTTTTCTAGAAAAATCTCATACCCAGTCCAATAACCATTTACCCGGTTCAAAACCCGTCCCAAAAGTATCGGGTTCGGTTTTTCCAATCGGGTTCGGGTATTTTTGTCATCCCTATATACACTGTATTTTTGATCAAACATTATTTAACTAAGTAGGTGTATGTATACCGCGTAATGCACTAGAAAGAGTTAAACGGAAAAAAGTAACAATGTATTTTTGAATCATTATCATGGGGGTTTTTATTAAAATATCGAAGGGAAATATTTGACGAGAAGTTCATTTATATTTCTTTTCTTTATTTAATGAATAAACTATTATAAATAAGATTTATTTGTTAGATTAGTTAAAAGAAAGAGCATGAATGATTTATTTATTTATTTTCATAAGCATTCATTTATGTTCGTTCGTTAGTAATTATTTATGTTTATTTATTTTCGTTTATTTACGTTTGTTTATATTCGTCTATGTTTATTCATATTTGTTTATATTTATTTATATTTGTCATTATTATTATTTTTCTAATTATTTTATAGCAATATTTATTTAATGACCTGTTCATATAAGTATCTTCTTAATTTGGATATATATTCATTAATTTGATTAAGACTCTTGATTTGAAATATATTCTATGACTTTTCTTCTTCTTCTTTGAATGGACCAACATTAATAAAATAAAAAAAATATATAAAATGTTTATGAAATCACTATAAATATGTAAACAATACAAACCCAGGTTTACCTTATTATTAAAACTTGATTCCATCTTCAACATGATCGTCTACGGTTTCTTTCTCGTGTCACTTTTCATCTACTGGCTCACCAGAAACAACGGTTCTAAACTACAACCGCCACTTCCTCCTGGCCCGAAACCATTGCCCTTCATTGGGTGCATAATCAACATGCTTCGAAATAAGCCCACGTTCCGATGGATACATAGGTTGATGGATGAAATGAAAACCAAGATCATATGCATCCGTCTTGGAAACATCCATGTTATAGCCGTGAGTGATCCAATTATCGCTTGCAAGTTTTTGAAGGACAAAGATGCAATCTTCTCCTCAAGGCCTGATTGCATGTCGGGCTTTCTGACTAGCGGAGGTTACTTATCCACAGTTCTTGTTCCAATGAGTGATCATTGGAAGATAATGAGGAAAACACTAGCCACCAACATTCTGTCACTGGATAAACATAAATGGCTTCAAGATAAAAGAGACAGAGAAGCTGATAATCTGCTTAGGTACGTGTTGTATATGCTTTCTTTATCTTTCTACTGGAATCAAAAGAGACAGTATTGGAAGGTCCATCCAATATGGCCGGTCCAAATTCATTTTCAAAATGTTATTAACCTTACCGTCCATCTTGATGTGAGAAATCTGATAACTAAAAGTGTGCATCTTTTGTTAGGAAAATATAAACCGAAAATGTCAACGAACAGGAAGAACGAGAGCATTTTAAAATGCTGAGGCCTGTGTTTGACACAGTTTCCTTAAAACAAATTCTCCCGGTATGGGTGTTTGTTTCCCAGGATACAACAGCGTGAAGCAATACTTCTAGTTCTGTATATATACAGCAAAAGCGTAACTGAAAAATTAAACACAAAAACGTAACTGAATGATAAAGTCTTCTTAGTACCCATATCAAAACGAAATCAGTTTTATTGGTATTAATTTTTTAGTTACAAACCGTTACGAAAAGGGAAACTATTTGCAAAAAAAATCCTTGAACTTTTCTGGTCGACCGGTGGTGCATTTGTACCCGCAGGACGCGCGTGCTCGCACACAAGTTAGTGAACTCAACACAATCTGGTTCGCATTTGCACCCCTCCTGCGGGTGCAAGAGAGAGCATTTGTGCTTTAAGTCTTACAAAGCATGAAAGTCATTAGACTTATAAACCCACTTCCTTTTCATTCCTCCACCAATGTGGGATGAGTTAAAACCCATTAACTCATTTTTCAACTTCTTCCAACTACCTTACTTTGGGATACAATTTCACATTCATCTTAAATTCGTTTTAGACGTGTGAACTATCAAAAGGAAGGTAACACGGAGGAGAACACAAACATATAACAATTTATTTATATTAATTTGTTTTATGGAACTATATTTTGTGTACAAAAATAGGAAAAGCCCATTTTATGAAATTAATTAAAATTAATTTTCCAACATCTTTTAGGTACATTTACAAACGATGCCATATTGATGCTGCGGTCACTAGAGGGGTCGTGAACGTGAGGACTGTGGTGCAACAATACTCGAGCAATGTCATACGGAATATCATGTTCGGGAGTAGGTATTTCGGTAAAGGGAATGCAGATGGTGGACCTGGGGACGAGGAGATTGAGCATGTTGATTCCCTTTTGACGGTTCTTGGTCACCTTTACGCATTTTGTGTGACAGATTACTTCCCGTGGTTGAGATGGATAACTGATTTCGATGGGCACGAGAAGATCATAAGGAATGCTATATACACCGCAAGAAAGCATCAAGATCGTTTGGTTGATGAAAGGATTCAAGAATGGAAAGATGGCGTTAGGACGAAAGAAGACGACTTGCTTGACGTTTTCATCAACCTCAAGAACCCTCGACTAACTGGAAATCAAATCAAAGCCCAAATCTTTGTAAGATTAACGTGATTTTTGGAGATTTCGCATCGACAATTTTGATATTTTATGCAATATGAGTTAAGACTTTGGTATATTACAGGAATTGATATTGGCAACTTTTGATAATCCGGCGAATGGTATCGAATGGGCAATGGCAGAAATGATAAACCAACCGAGGATCTTCGATAAAGCGGTGCAAGAGCTTGATTTGGTGGTCGGAAAAGAACGACTAGTTCAAGAATCTGACATACCAAACCTCATTTATATCAAATCCTGTGTAAAGGAGGCTTTCAGGTTACACCCGGTTGCACCTTTCAACCTCCCACACGTGTCATTGGGTGATACTGTTGTCGCCGGATACTTTATACCCAAGGGTAGTCATGTGTTATTAAGCTGACCTGGGCTTGGACGGAACCCTGATGTTTGGGACGACCCGCTAACTTTCAATCCGGATCGTCACATGAACCATGATAAAGAAGTGGTGCTAACCGACCACAACCTTCAGATGTTGTCATTCAGCACAGGTCGGCGTGGGTGTGCCGGGGTGTTATTGGGATCGACCATGACTGTAATGTTGTTAGCTAGACTCCTACAAGGGTTCACATGGGAGTTGCCTCCAGGCGAATCGTATGTTGATCTAAAGGAAAACATTCAAGATTTGATGAAAGCTAATCCATTGTTAGCCTTGGTGAAGCCTCGTTTGTCTCACCATCTATACCCCACATATTAAAGAAGTGTCTTTGAAATTGTAATAAAAGTATGGATGGAGCATTGGATTTTTGGTTTAAAAAATCACATTGGTTCAAAACCAAAAATAGATAGAGTATTTATTATAATAATTTATATCAAATTTCATTTGATTTGAGTTATGTTTGTTAACACTCTGTGTAGATATGTTTAACTAAAAAAGTTAGAACACTAGTATAACGACAGATGTTGTAATTAGTGATACCAGACCTATCTAGACACATCGAATTGGACATCGTCTAGAGAAAGTTAAAAATTTCAAGTCACTTTTTAGATTTTGCTAATTAAACTAGCAGTAACAAACTAGCAACGAGTTGATGCTTTCAATAATACTTTTGCTACTTCCTCTGCTAGTTCGATCTAACATTTTTGTCCATCAGGACCACTTCGTCATGCGACTTCAAATAACATGAGAAGTAGCAATAGAGCATCGAAATTGGCTTTAAGGTGTTCTTTGGTCACTTTTGGCTCTATTTCTTCCCCTTTCTTCTTAGTGACAATTTTAGAAGTGATTATTATGCTTTTTGATCATCTTTTGTACATTGTTAAGGTTTTGTAATCCTGTTTTATTTGTGTTTCTCTCTATAGATGTACACAATATAGCAATTGTAGAACCACATCAAATCTTGTGTCTCTTTGTTTGTTGATTTTATATATTGGTTGTTTTGATTGTGTCAAATATCGTTATCTTTGTTATTATGCATCCTATTTGTTCTGTTTATTTGTTAGGTTAATTGTTGTTTTAGAGACCAAGGGTTTTAGGTATTTTTGGGTGGATATTCTTATTAAACGGAATCTTAGACAACATCAAGCTATCAATTGGATTCATTTTTTCCAACAAGTGGTATCAAAGCATCTAGGTTTGTATTCGAGTACACTTTGGACATCCCATTTGTTTCTAAGGTTTGGTAGGTTTTTATTGTTTATTTTGCACACTATGTGTTTGATAAAATGTATGACTCGGATAATACAAATATTTTGCTAATGAATCTTCATCATATGTTAAACGCTCGTATATTCAATTGGCTGCCACTTTACAATTTCAAATGTGGAATGTGGATGGTGATTTTGTTAAATGGTAATGGAATATGAAGGCAGTGTTGTCCAATAACAATTTTCATTTGGTTGTTTATGTTCCATAGGATCCTGATCTGAATACATTGCCACATGATTTTTGTGAAATGAAACAATGGGCCTTGAGTAGATTACACTTGGCCATAAAAGAAGATGTATAGGCCAATTTAGTCAAGAGACAATCAAGGAAGGGATTTTGGTATAAGCTCATGGAGCTTTATTTGAAAAAGTCACTAACCAATAGGCTAATTCTTTTTAAGTCGATTATTACTTATGATATGAAGGAGGGATCAACATTGAAGAATCATATGACAGTGTTTGATGATTTGGTTATGTGTTTTAAGGTCGCAAATTTATAGTTTAAGGAGGCACTTCCATGATCCTTTTGCTCTCTCTTCCAGATGGACACATCGGTTTGCCAATAGCCTCATTTATGAGTGAGATTACATAACCTTATCTAATGTGAAGATGGGGATTCTTTTTAGTGACAATACCTTTCTTCATTGTAGCATGAGTAACAAGGGTTTTGTGCAATAAGATTTCAGTGTTGGTGAGCCAAAGAGAAGGGAAAGAACGGGGCATCCAACTCACGGATTCCCTCTTTGATAACTAAAATCAAAGTTAACACCAAGTGCAACTATTATCACGAAGAGGGGCATTGGGTCCGTGATTGTCTAAAATTAAAAAAAAAGAGATGGGTTCGTGTAGGGGTGGCAATTGGGTCGGGTTCGGGTTGGCGGGTCACAGGTTGGCGGGTTAGAAAGGCCAACCCAAACACGACCATATAAATATTCGAGTTGGCGGGTTGGCAGGTAACCCGGACACGACCCGTGTAACCCGTTTAATTATAAGGGTTGGTGGGTTGGCGGGTCAGTTTCGGGTTGGTGGGTTATATATGGGTTGGCGGGTCATATGCGGGTTGGCGGGTCATTTTCAGCTTCTTTTTTTATTTTTATTGAAAATAATAAATATTAAAATATATGTGTATATATATATATATATATATATATATATATATATATATATATATATATATATATATATATATATATATATATATATATATATATATACGGGTTGGCGGGTCAACCCGCGAACCCAACTAATGACCCGAACACGACCCATATAATAAACGGGTTGGCGGGTCAAAAATCTCGACCCAAACCCGTTTATTTTCGTGTCGGGTTCGTGTCATGTCGAGAATTGCCACCCCTAGGTTCGTGATTGTCTAAAATTAAAGAAAATAGCATTGGCACTTCTATAATTGCCATCAATGATGAGGCTTTGTGTGTGACTTTGATTTTCTCTACTTTTGCCCCTGATAAATGGTGGAGTTTGGTGCTTCATACAATATGACATCAGATCATGGTTGTTTATCTTCATTCATGGTGGTGGACAAGAACAACATTTTGATGGGGAATGATATGGCATGCAAGGTAATAGGTATTAGGAAATTTAGAATGCAGATGTTTGATGGTATTGAACATACTGTTTTGGATGTACGATATGTGTTATGCATGGCTAGTCCATTTGAATCGCTTGGCCAATTCGTGGAACTCATATGTAAATCTACCTCTGATGATTTTGTGAAACTTTCGAGGAGCCCTTCGTTCATTGTGAAGGTGGTAGTTATGCAAAACAAATTGTACATTTTGTAGGGACAAACCATTAGAGGATAGGCTTGTGTTAGAGCGTGTAATTCTTGGGGGTTGGATGCTACACTACTTTGACATCTTCATTTGGGTTACTCGTCCAAAACGACATCTGAGATCCTCTATCGAAAGAAATTAATCGCAAATGGCAAGCTAAAATGTTTGAACATTTGTTCTACTTGTGTGACGGGGAAACAAACAAAGGTGAGCTTTGGAGTTGGAAAGTATTGTTGGATTAGGTGTCTAAGCCATAACTATAATTTAGGAATATACTTGAATTGATGGCAGCACAGTCCTTTTGGGTTACCCTCAAACCTAGCAGAGGACAAGATAACTTATAAAGAGAGAGAGAAATTAATTTATTTATATATTATGATGATAATATATTAATTAGAATTCATAATATTTAATTAATGTTTAATCATAAATTAATTAGAATTAATTTTGAGATTAATTGGATTAATTAAATGTGCAAGGGCTGAATTATAATTGTTCAATTGTATATTGATGCAAGCTGGGCTGCGAAGGAAATGAATCGAAAATCAACCACAAGTTACTACTTCGAAGTATAGGGAAGTCTTATTACATGGAGAAGCAAGAAACAATCCGCCGTGTCTCGTAGTAGTACGAAATCCAAGTATCGTGCTCTTGCACTAGTAATATGTGAAGGAATGTGGATACAAAGACTGCTTATTAAACTCGAGATGAAGAAGGAAGAATTTATAAAAAGCCTTACTGAAAGTCAACCTGCTATCTAGAAAAAGCCTGAATAGCTACGGAAGTTTGCTACGAAAGTGGTATCCATAGCTATTCTGCTATGGAATATGCTACGGAATGGCACTCTGTAAATTTTGCTACGAAATTTGGTACGGAATTACACTTCGTAGCTAATACCTGAACAACTACGAAATTTAGCTACAGAAATAGAATCCGTAGCTATTTATCTATGGAATTTGCTATGGAATGAAAATCTATAGCAATTTTGCTATGAAATTGGTATGAATTTGAATTGCGTAGCTAATATCTGAATAGCTATGAAATTTAGTTACATAACTAAAATTCGTAGCAATTTTTCTACGGAATTTGATTATATGTATAAATATTTGAATATACTTGACGGACTTGACTTGTCTTTAAGTATAACTCGAAAAATGATAACTATATTGGATGGGGGTTTATTTTGCTATTATGGTATAGTAGAGGGGGTTAACTCTTCAATTCATCAGAATTCGTAGCTATTTTTCTATGGAATTTGATTATATGTATAAAGATTTGAACATACTTGACGGAATTGAGTTGTCATTAAGTATAACTCCAAAAATGATAACTATATTGGATGGGGGTTTATTTTGCTATTATAGTATAGTAGAGGGGCTTAACTCCTCAATTCATCAGAAGTTGTGCATGAAAACACTCTTGTATGGGCCGAGGCTTTCTTTTGACGGAAGTTCATGAAGTTTTGGCCCTCGGTAATCTTTCTAAACCCATGGAACTCTCGTTCTTTTCCCGATCTCTCCCTCCCTCATTAATTGCTTCACACGTCCAACCATAATCGTACATCACGCTTTCACGGTTTGAGACAACACGAGAACGAGAGACCCCCAAGATTCTGATGCAGAATTCTTCAAAACGTTTCCTGTTGGAGCCTACGACTCTTAATTAGAGCCTTGTAAACCTAAATCTATCTATCGTTATGTTATTTCCGAGAGAAGGGGAGAGAGATCCGTGAAATTTAGATAATCATAGAGACGGAGTTGGAGGAAGCTTCAACAATCATCATACATACGGATCTTAATTGTCTCGACATTCGGTAAGCAAACTATGCTATTAATTATTTGATGTGTTTAGTGGTGTTCTTCTCGGAGTTTGGGGTTTCCAATGGAAATCAATTTCATGGGGACGACCTTTAGGATTAAGAAAATAAATTGGATTGTTTCAACTTTAATATTTACTAAATTATGGTGAAACCACGTTACTTATCAAGGAAGATGTGGTCACGCGGCATGCAAATAGTAATTATGATAATGCTAGTCTTGATATTTTTATATGAGGATTAAAATATATATATTATGGGATCATGTATTGTACTTGGGAACTTGCAACATTGCGTAGCAAATTAATATCTATGAGATAATTAGAATTTATGAATTATAAAGAATAAATTGACGTATTACATGTTGATACTTTTATTCAGAACACACAGGAATTAATGGCTAAATACCTTAGAGCTAAGGACTTAAATTAGTGTTGGAGCAGTGAGAGAGAGAACCGAGAATGAATGGGGCAGCGGAGGAAAGACTTGATCGGGAAAGCAAGGCAGCAATCACTACAAGAAAAGTCTTAATTAGAGACGAAAATGAAGTGGTCACTATTAGTAGAAAAAGTAGGCACTAAATGATTTAGTGACCAAAATATTGGTGGTCACTTTTCGTCATTATAGGTCCGTCACTAATCTGAATAGTGACTAAGATATACAAGTCGTCACTAAACAGTGACTAAAGCGTAGTGGTCACTATATCTGTGACGACTCGTTCCGTTACTAAATTTCGTCACTAAGCAATGAAAGTCGTCACTTTTTAATACAAATAGTGACCAAATATTTGGTCACTAATTAGTTATTGTTTGAGACCAAGAAAAAGTGGTCACTAATCATTTATTGTTAGTGACCAAAAAAGTTGTCACTAACTATGTAATTACAAGAAAAGGACATTTGGGTTGTAAATTTCTACGATGATGATTGGAAAAAGACATTTAGGTTGCCTCTTCTAATTCCGATTCCGATTTCGATTCTAATTCCGACTCTTTTCCAAATACAACAAAATAATACATAAAACCCAACTTAACTATATTTAACAATTTCTATATCATCCAATAAACCACATGAATTAAAACATCTAACATAAATGGTTTAGAAAATGGGGATCGACATCTTCTGATTTCCCTTCCATTTCACTCCGACCATACTTCTCACAAGCCATACTTCTTCAAGTCGAGAATTCCTAAGATAAATAATCTAACAAAAGTGTTATAGTCTCTCCTACTCCAAGTCAAGAACTCCTGAGATAAATAATAATAATAATAATAATAATAATAATAATCCTGATAAAGAACATTGGCAAAATAAAAGGCAAGACATACTTCTTCCCGTAGTTTCTCTTTTTATTCTTGCTCTTTAGCAGTCAAAGGGTCTCCCACCTCTATAGAATTAAAAAAAAAAATCATTAGTATCTTCCTAAATAATGGTTAAAATAAAATAAAACACAGGACATAAGTTTCCTTGTACCTTCTGGCTCATCAACTTTTATCAAGTCTTTCACTTGATTCTTCTACTTTACCTTACGTTGTGGAACAGGTTTTTCTATTAACATATATGTTCTCACAGCTCTCTTGGCTAAATTATACATTCTAAATCATACAATGAAAGAACGCATTAAACCTCAATTTTCAAAACTATTTTAAGAATTCGAAATATAAATTAATCATGATCGATTGCTTAATTATATGAATCACGTTGTGGTCTGATTGAGCCAAACACCATTAGGTTTATGTTGTAATGATTCCAATAACGTATATGAATAGGATGGCAAATCAATACCACAGAGAGATCCATATGGCACAAAAAGTTAAAATTATAACAAAAAAATCATGCAAATCAATGAATACTAGTCATCAACAGTTTCATACATACGAATTCAACAAAAGGAAATCATATTATCGTAACTTACAGGTGAAGAAGCAGTAAGAGCTGTAAGTTTCCAAAACATGATGAATTATAAGTTGCTTAGATCTACAAACCCTAGGAGATAGAAACGGAAGGAAACGACTCAGACTAATCGCTTTCCATGATATTTTGGAACATGAAATACTTGATTATCATTCAAATAAAAAAGGGAAGAAACAGAACGTAGTTGATATGTAAGCTCCAGAGACAAACGGAAGGGGTAAAATCGTACCGTCTTCACCAGCGGTATCGTAAAGGGCGATGACGTCGTGGATCGACGACGACGTGGAGCGACCGGGAGATGGCGGCGTCAGGGTGTGTCGGCGACGAAGAAGTAAGGATGAGTTTACGTCAAAGTTAGGCGGGAGAAAGGGGATTGGGGAATGGGATTTTCACGGCGGATGGGTATCTAAAGTTCTCTTACCTAATAAAATACTGAAAAGATAGATATATCTTTTAATTAGAATTTAGAGTAAATTACAAAAATCGTCCCTGTGGTTTGGGGCAACTTGCAATAAGAGTCCTATTTTTGGATTTTCACCATATGGGTCCTCAAGGTTTGATTTTTCTTTCAATAAGAGTCCATAGACCAGTGAAAAGACTAAACTACCCTTTATATTTTCTTTTTCATATTTGTTTTGCACAATACTTTATTCCATTAATTAAAAAAAGAAAAAATCAAATAACCCACCCCCACATTTGACGACAGCATCGAGCCCTATGAAACCCATTTTGGTCTTCACCAAGATCTGGTTTCCATGGAAGCTTTACGTTCGAATTCAATTACAACTCCAGGTTTCACACACCAAAAGCAAGTTGGGTCTCCACATTTTCAACCACAGTTCCATTATCCATACCTACAGCCGATCAATTCTCTGTAATTTACTCATGATATTATTAGCAACAGTTACGACTTAAATTCCTCCTAGTTCCTCCCCTTTTCAGTTGCTGATCAGGTCACGACAATTGCAGATATGAGTTCGGTTTGTTGAGGACTCAGATTTCTGTGCCACTGATAGCACTTTCGGCGATGGCAAACCAGTCCCATACCTAAGACATTGCTTCCCCTTTGCCAATGTCTCCGGTCGACCCTAAGCCCCACGTCGGAGAAGAAGACTGTCGACGGAAGAGAAAGGCGGAAGTCAGATGAGACAATCAGGAGCATCTGTTTTATCGCAAGGTTTCCACTTACCTGAATTCTTTACCAGCGATTGAAGACTCTGATTTCACAAACATCATCTCGGGGGAGAAACCCAGCGACATAGTCCTCTGCATCGATGACGATCAGACCATTCATGACACCTTTCTTGGTGCTAGGGTTTACTGGACAACACAAAGTCGAGAAAATTGAAGAAAAAAACCTTCACAAGCACTGGCGGTGGAGGTCCGTTCGGTTACCGCATCCGATAACCCTTGAGACGGTAACAATGGATTTGGATCTGAAAAAAAAAGTGAAATCCGATCTGGAGGCTTTTCTCAAATCCAAACAGTATTATCACAGATTAGGCCGTATTTGGGTGTAATTTTTTTTAATAATTAAAACAAATAATAAATTCAAAGAAAAATAAAAAAGAAAATATCAAGGGTAATTTAGTCTTTTTAGTGAAAAATCAAACCTTGAGGATCCATATGGTGAATATCCAAAAGTAGGACTCTTATTGCAAGTTGTGAAAAATCACAGGGACGATTTTTGTAATTTACTCTAGAATTTATATAATAATAAAATATACATTTAAAAATAAATAAGATAATTTATATAGTATAATTATGAAAATGACTATTGATAATTATTTTATTTCATATAGATCCAGCGACCACTGTTTTTCCGTCATAGTGTTTCTAGGTAAGGTTTAAAAGAAGTCTAAAATGGAAGAAAAACTCAGTGACTAGTATTTTTGGTAACTAATTCTTTAATATAATGACCATATTTTTTGTCACTAAATTTTTAATTCAGTAACCATTATTTTTAGTCACTGATGCGATTTAAAATTTTCTACCGGATTATTACTTGAGTTGTTGAAATATTGAAAAAATAATATCTTTTTAATTATAATTTAAGTAATAATAATATATAGATTTAAAAAGGAATAAAATAGTTTACAAAAATATAATTATTAAAATGACTAGTGACTGTTATTTTATGGTTATTATTTTTTTTTTCATACAAATTCAGTGACCACTGTTTATCGTCACAATGTTTCTAGGTAAGCTTTAAAGAAGTCTAAAAACGACAAGTATTTAGTGACCATTGTTTTTGGTAACTAATTCTCCAATATAGTGACCATCTTCTTCGTCATTAAATTTCTAATTCAGTGACCATTATATTTAGTCACAAATACTTGTAATAACATTCGAAAAAAATATTTTTATTTTAATTTACGATTTAGAGACCAAAGAGTGACGACCATCATAGTGTTAGTCACTAAATTTTTAATGTTACCAAAATTCAGTGACAACTTAATATATGGTGACTAAACGATGTTCTTAGTGAGCAAAATTTGGGTCGTCACTAAATACCTGGTCCCTAACAAAGACTTTTCTTGTAGTGAATATTAAGGCGAGATCAAGGTCTAGAAAGAGACTAGGTGGTGCTAGTTGGTGATTTCTTCAACTTTGATGTAAGTTTCCTTGTTTCCTTGTGCCATTTTCTTTTTCTCCAACTCTCACCACTATCTCACTAGCATAGCACCACCCTGAACCACCAAAAACACCATGATATATTGTATTTGTGATTATGACCTAAAAATCAGACCTTAGGTGAAGTCCTAATGGTTTTAGGGGTTGTCCAACTCATGTGAAGTTCATTTCGATTTGTGTGATCTCATGTAAGACTTAGATATGATATTACATTGTGCAAGCTTTTATTATTATCATTGTTAAGGTCTTAATATGTAACTTAATGCTTCTAATCTTATATCATGTCCTTAAGACCGTAATGGAAGATGAATGTAGGGATTAAGCTAAGAAAAGAGGTTGAAAGTTCTAGATGATGCTAAGAGTTCGTAACATCAAAATTTTCCCTTTTTGCAAGCTGTTTTGTGAAAAATAGAAGTGGAATTAGGAAAAATTGCAATAGATAGAAGTTGTTTGAAATCGAGTCTAGTTTTTAGAAAGGTATAGCACATGTAATTTGAATATATTGTTAGAGAGTTATGGTCAAAACATTGGACAAGGGTCAAAAGGGGGCTTAATTGAGAAAAATCACAAAAGTGTCTTATTAAGCCCTTAACATGTCAAGACCTTAGGAATTGGATGTTTCAGAATATGTGCCCATGTTTTAAGATTTTTATAAAGTCATCAATTAGTTTTGTACATATGAGCTTAAGACATAAATAACTTAATGCTTTTATGCTTCAAGACTAAAAGTAAACGTAAATTAATTTAAAAATAAGCGATGAGTACTATGTGAACTAAATGCCACTTGTAGAGATTATGTAAGTGGTCCTAATAAGGGTTTATATTATAAATAACTTAATGATTTAATGTCTTTTGGTTAAAGACTTTATGAAAGACTACAAGATAAGTTAAAAGGAATGTTATGTAAGAATTATTAAATAACAAGTTGATTGGGATCTAAGTAGTGTTTATAAATAATATTTGTAGGAAAAGTGATATGTTTGATGGTTGACACTTGGATTGTTGCTAGCTGCGTAGTTGTATCAGGACCATTTCTCTATGTGAGACGGACAATTTCTCTTTGTGAGAAGGCCAGTTTCTCTATGTGAGAAGGACATCATCTCTATCTGAAAAGGATAGTTGCCCATCCTCTTCATGAGGGATACTACTTGTTGCGTGCTACGTGTCATGTAATTGTATGTGTAGTTGTGTGCTCACTAGGCCTCTAACTTACTCGTTGTTGTTTACACTTTTCAGGTCCTTCAGTGGTTGATAAGAGGAAGAAACTAGTTTCATCACTGCACGCTCCAGTTTTTCCATTTAGCTTATTTGTTTTAGACTTCCACATTGTCATTGAGACTTATGTTTTTATTTTAAAGTTTAGCACTCTGATATGTTTTTGAAGCTTTTATTTAATGGGAAAAATCTTGAGGTTACAAAATTGGTTCATAGTGAATTTGAATTATTTTAAAAGAAAAAAGTTGTTTGTAAAAAAATTGGTTCGTAGTGAATTTGGACGAAAGATTCGTTACGGAAGCAGTCTGTAGTGAATTTGCTATGGAATTGCTACAAGAATTTGCTATGGAATTGCTACGAGTTAGTCTTAGTTAATTTGCTATGGACTTGCTACGGAAAAACTTGTAGCTATTTTGTTACGGATTTAGTCCGTGGCTAAATGTGTTACGGAATAATTCTGTAGCAAATCTCGTAGCAAAAGTGCTACGGATTCCGTAACAACCCTTTAGCTACGAGGATTTTCTCCAATGATTGGTTCCGTAGCAGATTCTGTAGTCATTCATGTTTATCTATGGAATACAATGCTTTTGCAACGGAATTTTTTCATAGCTATTTCACATTTTTCTTGTAGTATTAACATTGCAAAAAATCCTGTTCACCACGACCACACAAAGCACATAGAAATTAGCCGACATTTCATTTCTGAAAAATCTAATCACAGGATAATTCAGCTAGCTATGTATAGCTCCCTAACATCACCAAAATGTTGGTGTCCGAACTAAAGCTTTACCAAGAGCTAACTTCAAAGACTTTATTTCCAAGCTTAAGTTTGTATAATATTTACGACCAAGGATGAGGGGGAGTTTTGAAGATTATGAAGTTATTTATGAGATTCTTATCTCTTGTATCTATTTTAAGATAGGATTTCTTTTTTAATTTAAATCTCTAAATTTGTGGATCTATTTTTTCGTAACCTTGTACTCGGCCTTATTTTAACCTGTATATATTCCTTTATTTATTTATATTTAACTAATTTATTTATTTTCTAAAAATATTTTATTCATATATGACAATAATGTTAGCCCTACAATACGGATGTTACAAATGAGAGGAAGATCGAAAATGAGGATAGGTATTGGTGGTTAGGTCTAATAATTATTAGCTAAAACTTGACTAGAAATGACATAATAAATATATAATATTTATATAAATTTGGAATATCTAAGCTTATAGGATTACACAAGGATCATAAGATCGTATATTGATCCGTTCTTCTAATTAGGTACTTAGGGGCTGTTTGTTTTTTCCTTGCAGATCTGCGTGACCATTTTTGTCTGCACCACGCAGACGGCGCGCAGACCTAACCTTTCGCAGAGCGTTTGTTTTTTAGAAGCCCGCAGACGTAAAGAGGTCTGCACGGGCTCTTCTTGGGACAGACATGGGCCAAAGTCTGCTGAGATCCTCTAACCTCTTCAGGCTAAAAATAATGCTAATTGTTTTAAAAAAAGAAAATTACGCCTGATCCTCCTGTTTCTTCAACGCGTAAACTCCCGACCTCTTCTTCCTCCCCTTCTGCTCCGCCCCTGCTGCTCCGGCGCTACTGCTACACCGCCGCCGTCGTCGCTACTCCAACTTCTATGCATCCATTCCAAGTTCCAACCAGTTTCTCTGGCTCTTCTTCCTTGCGTCGTCAACCAAAACCGCCGCCGCCGGCCACACCATCGTCGCCGCCACCGTCCTCCGCCATCTGCTACGCTGACACAGCCTTGTCTCTTCTCCTTCCAACCGCTTCTGCTACACGAAACAACCTTACTCCACCGGTGATTTTTTCTTTCTCAACAACATGGTTCTGATTTTTCTTTTTAGGGTTCCGATTTTGGTATTCTAGGGTTCCGATTTTTGCTGATGATTGTCTTCAAAAGTTCAATGTTGATGAAATAGTTTAGGTTGCTGAATTTGTTGAATTACTAGTTTGATGAGTTGCTGAATTACTAAATTTGTACGTTGATTTTGAATCATTGTTAAAAAGCTTAAATTTTTGAGTTTTTTTGCTGAAATTGTTGTTGATTATGGTTAAGTTGGTTTGAATCATGCTGAATTTGGTTTGAATCATGCTAAAATTGAGTGTTTTTTTTTTTTCTGAAATTGTACAGATTTATCCTGATTTTATGATATGTTCATATGTTGGTTAAGATTTTGAATCATCCCGATTTTTTTGCTGAAATTGTACAGTCTGCAGACTTTAAAAAACAAACAGTCTTCTTTATGCAGACTGCAGACATTTGGTCCACCTCTTCTTCTACAGATGTCTGCAGATGTGGTCCGCAGACTGCAGACCTTTTATCTCTTCAAAAACAAACTGCACCTTAATGTTTAAATATATAAACTCAAAAGTTTATCCTAAAACTAGTATATTAATCTCACTTATTAGTTTGAAAATCTACATAAAACCTTAATTGTTTTTCCTGTCAACTCAAAATTGAGCTTTAAAATTTCGCATGTTAATGCTCGAAATCAAGCATCGCATATCATACGAGCTACATTGAGTCTCATAGCTTAATGAGTTTTTTATTCATTTACTTACATGATTTTATAATTGTTGACAAATATAACTTTTTTACTAAACGTATTTTGATTTCCGTGCACAAATAAAAGAGTTTTATGAAAATTTCTACTAATACATCATTTGTCATGTAGTATTATGTTAGATAATTAGATTTAATGTTGAAAAAATAAAATTAGGCTAATTTTACCATTTTCCAATACTTAAGCAAAAATTATGGACTTTACCAAATTAGTCATCAATTTGCAGATGGCATTTGCACAATTGGCAGACCATCTGCGAGAGCCAATAGATTTTTGCATTGGCATATCTGACCTTGAAAAAAATTGATAATAGAAGTGAATGGCCAGGTGATGAATACACATACACAAGAACACCATTCTATGGTATTCCTGATACACTGTAATGTTCAGGTCAGGTCAGGTATATGCGTGTACTCCACGACACAACCAAAACTCGTCATAGAGGATTAGAAAACCTACAAACATTCAAAGGAAAAGTAGGTTTTCAACTAGAACTCGGATTGAAAAGTGTTCTTGAGGGATTTCAGCACAAAATAACAGACCTTCAAAAGTAAGGTTTCAAGCATCATGTTACTATGGAAATTATACTTGATGTATTTAGTTGTGTGAATTGCGAATAATAGCATGTTCCAGGTAAAAAAAAAACTAATAAATGAGCATACTTGGTTGTAACGCTCGTTTCCGTATTTTGATTTTTAGCGTTATATATATATATATATATATATATATATATATATATATATATATATATATATATATATATATATATATATATATATATATATATATAGGGTAAAGTTCAATTGAGAACCTAAAAAAGCCTAGGAACCTAAGAACCCATTTTATGAACTTTTTTTCTACACAATATTTTTCAAAAAAAATATATACCAAAATTTTTGTTATGATGCGTCTAGAAGATTTCAAAAAAAAAAATTCAAAAAAAAAATCATTTTTTTAATTTTTTTTTTCATATGAGTTTAGGGTTTAGAGTTTAGGGTTTAGGGTTTAGGTTTATGTTTAAGTTTAGGGTTTAGGGTTTAGGGTTTAGGGTTTAGAAATCTCTTAGACGCTTTAAATAAAAAAATTGGATGCAAAAAAAAATCATTTATTATTATTTTTTTTTCATATGGGTTTAGGGTTTAGGGTTTAGGTTTAGGGTTTAGGGTTTAGGGTTTAAGTTTAGGGTTTAGGGTTTAGGGTTTAAGGTTTAGAAATCTCTTAAACGCTTTAAATAAAAAAATTGGATGCAATTTTTTTTGAAAAATATTGTGTATAAAAAAAGTTCCTAGGTTCCTAGGGTTTTTTAGGTTCTCTCATGATCTCGACCCTATATATATATATATATATATATATATATATATATATATATATATATATATATATATATATATATATATATATATATATATATATATATATATATATATATATATATATATATATATATATATATATATAAGTTATATTATAGACAACAGTTATTGTGAGACCGTGCGGACAATGCTATTCTATGAGAAATATCGATTAGAATATGTTTTTTTCGTAATATTAATACTAAACAAACATATTCTTATAGAATTATTGCTATTAAAATGCATTTTAAATCATTATCATTCGCTTTTATGTTTCATACATTCTGATTCATTAATTATCATTATGACAGAATGAGAATCATAAACAACTCCATATAACCCGTATAAAAGATGTAATGCTAATAATTCTATGAGAATATGTTTGTTTTATATTCACATTACCAAAATAAACATACAAACATATTTTATTCGTCATTTCTCACAAAATGGCACTGTCCGCACGGTCTCACAATAACTGTTGTCCGCAATATATATATATATATATATATATATATATATATATATATATATATATATATATATATATATATATATATATATATATATATATATATATATATATATATATATATATACATACATACTAGTATTCTACTCGCGCAATGCGGCGGCGACAGTTATTTCGTTCCGATGAATAATTGCATAGCAGTAATTACTTTTCTTTTAGCGAGCAGGAAATAGTGTTTTCTTTTGGGCAGTAAATTTCTTTCAATAGTTGGTTTTACTTTCGTACACATGGAATAACCAAAAAGAGACCCAATGTAATGGGTTGTGAATAGTTCTTTTTGGTGATTAGTTTCCGTTAACAATTTTATTAAAATAGAGTTTACACGTGATGCGGTGGCACTCGTACAATGCGACGGACGACATATGTAATTCTATAAAAAACATGTTACATTTCAAAGAACAGGTCCGGGTACATAATTTTATTGGTTAGCTTTGATGTTGTTAGATATATGTACGTAAACAATGCATAAAAGTTTGACAACGAATGCAAGGGCGGTTATTTAAATGAATGATTGTTTTTTAAATATCACCGCATACAAAATTTTCAAAACAACTTGAATATTTCAAAGAATTCAGATTTTTCAATAAATTTCAAATTTTTCAAAAAATTATAAATTTTCAAAAATTATCTTTTAAATTTTCTAAAAAAATTTATGAATTTTTAAATATCACCAAATTTAAAAATTTTCAACATTTGAAGTTATGAGAAATTTAGGCATGAATTGTAAATAAAATACAATAATACGTTAAACAATTGTTTTTTTTTTTTTTTTCTAATTTTCAAAATCTAAAGGTATGAAAACCTTAGATGAGAGATAATTTTTAGCAAATGGTTTAACATATAATAATATGTTAAACAATTGTTTTTTAATACATAACTAGTGGGGCCCCGTGCTACGCACGGGTTCGGTCAGCTCGATGGGTGGCTCGGCTCGTTGATTGGGTCGCGGTGTGTCGGGACTTTTTCTTTTCGCGGATCCTGAAGCTACTTTCTAGATGATGCAATCATGTCAAAGATAAAACTATATAAAGCATTTGCTAATTAAAATAACGTACTTTCATTGTTTCATTTATTATAGTAAT
Source organism: Cichorium intybus (assembly GCA_023525715.1). Taxonomy (NCBI): domain Eukaryota; kingdom Viridiplantae; phylum Streptophyta; class Magnoliopsida; order Asterales; family Asteraceae; genus Cichorium; species Cichorium intybus. The sequence continues at coordinate 154,348,993 of CM042011.1, read as the reverse complement.
CTACTTGTAATATTTCCTATTAGAGTATTATACTTTGAAAATCTTCCCGGTTATAGCAATGTCAGCACCCAAAATCCGAATAAAAATCAATATCAATGCTACAATTTAGTAAACTTTTAAAGGAAAACCGAAAGTACAATGCTATAATTTTGTAGTTTTTCAAAGTAGAATACCTTAATAAGAAGATAAACGTACGATGCTATAATAGAAAGAAATGAATGTAAGGTGTATAATAGGATTGTTACCATATAATGCCCTCAAGTACTTATAGTTTCATATGAAGTAAACCATAACACATGGATAAAAAATCACCGTTATTGAAAACCCATTTGTCAATGGGACAAATATTGCATTTTTTATCCCACCAAAAAAGTAATTGTGAAAAAGACGGAAATGCCCTCAAGTACTTACACTTTCTTCCAATCGTTCCAAAAATTTTGTTTCAACGTGGATTTGGTCATATAATCAGTATCTAACATCATTGCAAACATTGTTTCAACCTGCAAAACAATAAAAATCCAATTATGTCCAATAAATTTAAGGCTAAATACAAGAAATAGCAACATACTTTCATGTATGTAAAAGTAAAAATAATCTTTCTATACAACAACCCAAGCCTATTAGAAATCAATTAGATAACCCAAAATATGAAAAAAAAAACAAAATATGTTTATCCAAATTTAAAAAAAAAACGATTGTTCAAATAATTATTTACAAGCACCATTCAAACGCCCTCAAAATGATAGAAAAACAATCAAACTTATAAAAAATCAATATTGAAAAATGTTTCAGATAAAGTATGGAACAAAAAAAATCATATTACTTTATATAATTCCCTTTTCTACTTTCATCAAAACAACCATCTTTTGGTGTTGGACCTTTCACACTCCCTATCTCGTTATTTATTTTCCTATGTTGAGTTCCTTGCTTTAATGCATAAAGTATGGAACAAAAAAAATCATATTACTTTATATAATTCCCTTTTCTACTTTCATCAAAACAACCATCTTTTGGTGTTGGACCTTTCACACTCCCTATCTCGTTATTTATTTTCCTATGTTGAGTTCCTTGCTTTAATGCATCAATCATTTTCCTGCATATCAGCCATGCAAATTCCACCTTTGGCAAAACCCTTCTGCACCTTCCATCCCACTTGCAAGGATCAACCGCCTACAATGAAAATCATACAAAAAATGATGATCAATTTACCAAAACCCTTCTAGACCTTCTAGCAAAACCCAACTGTAGCCACTTTTTGGTCTTTCTTTCCCTATCCAACAACAACCAAGGAGTCAAAATCTATTTAATTTGGAAGACATTGGAAAATAAGAATATAATAAATAAAATACCAGCCATTAGGTGGAACCAAAACTTCTAAATAATGATTAATTTAAAAGACTTAAATAGAAAAAAAAAAAGTTATCAATACACATTTTAAATATGAGCTCAAGCTTTCTTATTTTTATTAATTTTTATCAAAAAGTCATGCTTTGTAATCCAAACACAAAATTATTCAATGACAACAAAAGGACGATGAATCTAAAGCATCTGGTTCAAAACTTTGGGAAATCTACATCGACAGTTTTCATTAAGGCATTACAACAAACACATAGGGTGGAGAAAGTATGACAGGATTTACAGAGGAGGTTTTTTATGCATCCATGGTACATGTTGGGTGCTGTTAAATTTAGAGCCTCACACCTTGAAAGTTTTCATCATCCTATAAAAAACGAAAAAAAAGTTCAATTTTTTTCTATTTTCTTTGAATGATAAAAAATATAGTTTCGCATCGTCACATTGTCATCAATAAAACCATTAATTAAAACCTTTGTAACATAACAAAAAACAATTAGTTAACTCAAATTTAAAAAAAACAACATTTCAAAATTGACCTTAATCGTTGACTTAACCTTCGATCAAAATCTTCACTTGTTGTGCCTTGTATTTCCCCAAAACATGGGCCTGTAAAAATATGACATTTGTTCATAATTCTAGTTAATAACAACAACCATCAATTACTATACCTTATAGAAATTAGGTTTGGAATGAGGATAACCTTCAACATTGTTTCCACAGGAAATAAAAGAGGGACAATTCAATTTCAAAAGTATTTTGCTACCCACCCTATGGAATTGAACTTTTTGATGATATTCTTTTCAATTTGTTGATGGTGCAAAAGACAATTTTTGTGGATGCTCCAAACTCCAAAGTCCAACTTACGAAGTCCAAGACCTTTCAAGTATTAATGTACATGATACTTTGGATGTCTTTTAAGTAAATAATGTAAAATCGCTTTTGTAAATGTAAAAGAAGAAGGAATTCTCACAACATTTGAAGCCTTTAAGAAGCCTGACTCAACAGACTCGAACAAAAAAATTGGTGCATCACGGTCATCTTCTTTCACCAGACACCTGTAAGCCAGAACTGGAATCAGATGATCATAAAATGTTGGCCTGTATAATGGAATGAGATTCCCATCCTTTGCAGCTTCCTTGAATTTTACCGAATGGTTGACTGTCAAAACATCATTAATCTCAAATCAAAGCGAGTAAACGAAAGAAGTAAGAAATTTAATTATGTTAAATGTATAAGGTCAATTCCTTTGAACAATTCAAACTACAATCGGCAAGATGTCCCATGAACCACCTAACGCTATCAGTTGAATGAAGCATATCCACAGCAACACCGTCGTCGTTGCCAACGATCACCATACTTTAATAATAATGAACTTACACCAAGTATGCAACAATCATGATCCAATGATGAGTGATCTTTCAATATTCATGATTGAAGTTATAAATTCACACTCTAGTACAACCATTAATATTAGAAATTAAGAGACAACCTTCCATTGAATTGATTCCATATATGCATCAATTCGTTTCTTAAGTCTGTACAACTGACTTAACAGCTCAAATGGACGTACCAGTCCCGTCCCGGTCCCAGTCATCACCTGTAACACCAAAAATCACAGCAATTGTCCCAATAATGGCCTGCAACAAATCAGAAAAGAAACAATACAGAATATAAAATATGATATGGTGAAGGTGAAAAACATTGATGATCTGAGAAATGAGATGAACTTACAGCAATTAAGCATGCAATATATCCAGGTTTCTCTCGATCATCATATCTGGCATATATTAGAATGAATGCTCCACCATACCATGGGATAGCAGCAAAGATGAAACCAATAATGAATCTTCAAAAGGAAAAACCAAAAATCAGATCAAACTGATGAAGAAATAACTTAAAGAATGCCGATATTATTCTATTTGTTTGAATTCGACAGGATAATAGCTTACAATAACCACCCGATGCCAATACCAGAGCATGGAAGGCGCCTCTGTCTTAGAGGTCTTCTCTCAAGAATTGCATAATCTTGAAAAACCTTAAAAAAATGTCAAAATTCAAAATGCATAGGAGAATTTATTCATAATCTATCACGTTTCTGCAGCAATTGGTAGAAGATATGGTATCCAATGATTTAACACTTCATAATTAAACCCTAATTGGTAAAACAAAGTAATTGGATAATCATGTTCAGTTTAACAGTCCGATCATTCCACATTGGGACGTTTTGATGTTAATTCTGCCATATACTAAAGTGATTTGAAGAAATTACTGTGGAAGCCGTTTGATATCAGCAATAAGTTGCTTGATTTCAACATAAACACTGTTTGGTCTTTTAATCGGAGAGAAATCGACCAATAGTACCTGGAACGGCCTGGTAGCCATGGACGTAATGGTCGACGGAAGGACCACCGGAGGCGTGGGGAGGGGGCATAGGCTGAGGAAATCCAATGACCGGCGGCGGAGGAGGATAGTTGCTAACGCCTTAGAAAGTCCCATACTGATGAGGCGGTTACTGCTGATCTTGGTAGCGTATCAATATGATCTTGGATCATCAAAAGGTCGATCAATTGTAAAGGCAAAACCGAAAATTAAAAGCTAGAATGAAAATTGAAGCATACTTGTAGCAGAAACGCAGGAGGGTTAAAGAAATATTGGATTTTGAACGTGGATCAGTCCAAGGAAACATAAAATAGTCCCGAAAAGAAATAACCTAAGATAAACGACATGCAAACCTTAAGCAAGGCAGGAGAAGAACTTCAGTTGCTTCGTCGGATAACGGAAATTCAACTGAATGGAGACGGGAGAAACGCAAATGGGAGGAAAAAGAAACGAAACGTCAACAAAGCCAAAGGAAGGAAGCGGTATGCAACAGCTGGCATACCCATCCAACGAACGGGTATATCCGACCCACTCGGAACACGTGTCCTATCCAGAGAAGCCACCGCTAAAGCAAACCCATCTAAAAAACAAAGGAAAAAATGCGTGACAAACGAAAAAAAAGAAAGCGAGTGTAACATTCCAAAAAATTACGGTTTTTAATTAATAGATAAATAGTTACTTTTTAGCAAATGGTTTCCTTTGAGACTCTATTTTTTATTCTCTAAAAAAATCTTATTGATAGTTTTGTAACGTTTCTTATTTAAGTTTTTTATAGACAAATATATTTTTGATTCAAAATTTATACTTTATTTTAGCTTTTTGTTCATGACCATTACTATCACAATAAATGCAATTTTAAATCGTATTAAGACTATTTTTATTATACGTTAAGTATTTGGTAATTATTAACTATTTATTATTAAATTTTATATAAAATAAAGAATGGTATTTTTGAAAACAAAAAGGTGTTATTCCACTGTGTAATCTTATAAATAATAAAAAACAAATAAGTGCATAAGAAAAAGGTAAGTTATTCCACTTTTGAATACAATTCGACTTTTAACTTTAAATACAAACTTTTATTAAGGTTTTAGTTGAGTTTCAAATGCCTCGTCTAACGATGAGTTTTTTTATTCTAATTTTTGGATTGATTTCCAATAAATCAATTTGTTTAGTTGGTTTCCCAGGAACAAAAAAGAACAAATATTTTCAATTGACAGTTTGACATAAACTCTTAAATAGCAATGCTAAGCTTTTAAATTGTTATCATAACCAAAAAATCACATGTACAAGGTCATCCCATAAATCAAGTTCTTGCATTAAATTTGCGATAGAAGTATGGCTTCACACAAAAAACTTAACAGATGTTACGTGTCATTGTTGCAAAAAATGACCAAACTATCTATGCAGGTGGGATATACACTTGAATAACACTTTTAACTATTTCCTCAAACCAACATCCACAACTCTAAAATGAGCTTTATCCATCACTAAATACGGAAAATTATGTTGCATATCAACCTTTTTATGATGGTTAGAACCTGCAAAAGGAATCCAAAGAAGAGTGCACAGAAAGATCCACAGAATAAACCCATCTACCAAAAGAAAACATGAACCGAAGTTATATGGAACTAAAATCAGCAAATATTAAGAGGACGATTTCATCGACATCATCCCACTTTCTATCAAATTTCTTTCACATTGAAATTCCAATACCATTCTAATAGATTACATAGTTTCTTAATTAAATACGAAAAGAACTATTCATATTATAATAGCAAAAGAAAGTACCTTTAAAAGACATAAACATGTTTCTAGCAGTTCGGTTGTTAATTGCTACTCCAGTATGTTTTAGTGGTGCTATAATCCTGATTTTAAAAAATGAATGTTTAAGCAACCATCGTAATTATTAACAGCTTTTAAAACGTTTTTGGGTGCATATTTGAGATTCTAACCATGAATGTTTAAACTACTATTTTGCCTCTAAATCTTTATGGTCATTTTGCCTCTAAATCTTTATCGTCATTATTAACAGCTTTCATAACGGTTTTGAGATGCTAATTTGGTTAACTTTATGGTTATTTTACAATAGGGAAATACAAAACAGAGTAAAGAAGCTAAAATATAAACCATTTTGCCTCTAAATCTTTATGGAGCATGATAAGCACATTTTTCTTCTCTAGAGCATTCCATCGAACACCTAGGGAGCCTTGATTTACCTACAACAACAAAAAACAGTAACACCAAGTAAGCAAATTGAAGTTAACCATATAAGATTGCAAAAAACACAATGTTAAACATCAACAAAAAAACGATAGTACTTTCCGGTAATCAACCACGCATAGTTCGCTATAAATGTATCCTCTTGCTAAATCAGAATGCCCGTTTATATGGATGAGAGAGAAGATAAGAAACTTACTGTGGTTATGCAGTGACTTTTGGGCGTTGCTTTACATATAGAGTGACATAGCAATGGTGCGATGATGTAACGATAAAGTGTCGTGATATGGTGCGAAGATCATGTTCTGGTATGGTGATGGAAGATGCGGTAGTATGAAAGGGGGTGCTCATGAATGTTGGCTAATATGGTTTAGATCTACAGATATGTGGTGGTGTGATGGTGGTGCCATTTAGAGATCTGAATCGCGAGAGAGATACAGATAGGTAGAGTAATGGTGGTGAGGGAGGTGCGATTGTATGCTATGGTTTTAGAGAAGGTGAAGGTTCGGAGAGGGGTTATCTCTGGTCACCATTGAAATAATATTACCTTTTTGTCTTCATATGATTCCTCAAGCTCTCAACACCACATCCACCTGACAAACAACCATAGAGGACACAAAGCTGTATATACAAATACATATATAGACACACATACACACAAATAAAGATAGATTCGCACATATACACTCACCTAGATAGAATACACATCGATGCGCCGGTTGGACGTTTCCGGTGGTTCCTAAAAACAGACGGAGAGGCATACGATGGCGAGGTGGGTGTTTTTGTGGGTAGATTCACCCGGTTGTTCGGCTTTTACTGAAAACCTGTTGATGCGCCCATATTTAAACGTTTCTGCTGCTGCTTTATTTCCATTGGAAAATTTTCAGCGAACTTTTTTTTTTTTTTAAACGGCAATCTAATCTACTCCTACTCCTAAACTACTCCTTAATACCACCTATGTCTCAGACGAGACTTGAACCCTCGACCTCGAAGAGGGAGGGCAACACCTGATGCCGCTGGGCTAGAAGCCCTTTGGCTTCAGAGAACTTACACGGGTTTGATGGTGGTATTTACATAGGCTTCTAAAACGCTCAAAATGGGCCCGAGACGCTGAAATTTTTTTTCGAAAACACGACTTTCTTTTTTTTTTTTGAAAAATATTTGCATAAGTGCAAAAAAAAAAATTTGCACATGTGCAAACTCTTTTATACGTACACTTTTTTTCAAGTTTTTTTTATGGATGTCTTTTTAACATATATTTAAATCGTTCTGTAAAAAAATTTCAAAAAAAGTATACGTATAAAAAAGTTTGCACATGTGCAAAAAAAATTTTTTGTACATGTGCAAATTTTTTTCAAAAAAAAAGTCGCTTTTTTCGGAATTTTTTTTTTAAAAAATGCTTAAATATGTGCGTTTTAGAGGCCTATGGGGTCGGTTTTTTGAAAAAAATATCAGTTTGGGAGTTCTCGGGGGACTTGTGGTTCTCAAAAGATCCTAACTATATATATATATATATATATATATATATATATATATATATATATATATATATATATATATATATATATATATATATATATATAGTTCGGATATAATAAATACTATAATTATTGTGTGGACGTAAGACCCAATCAGAAGCCTAAAATCACCAAGGGTATTTTTGTCAATTGTATTATAAATCATTTAATTAAATTTAAATCAATTCCTATAATTATGGTAAACTAATCCTACAATTATGGAAAACTGGTAACTGTTTAAATTAACCTAGCTGTCAATCGGCAACATCATAAAAATCCTACCATATTCATCGTCATCACATCTCGATCTCACCACCCGCCGATCTCACCACCGGCCGATCTCACTGCCATCAGCCTCCTATCGTCGTCGGCGCTTTTAATCCTAAACCCTATTGCCATTCCTTCCATCATCTCCCTCCACCGTCCCCGCGTAGGTTGAAACCTTCCTACTCTCTCGAACTGCTCCTCCTCCGATTCCTTTTCTATTCGGGGGTTTTAATTTGAGGAACACAGAAGGTTGAGGTAAGATTTTGCTTTATTTTCAATTTTTGTGTTATTGTTTTTCTATTTCTTTTTATTTTCACATTTCTACTGGTTTTTTTCAATTAGGGCAATTCAAAAACCAATGATTTCAGTGCATCAGGTTTGAAATCGGTAGTGGAAGAGCATTCAATTCCAGAATCAAAAAATTGAAATCGCTACTGGTGTTGTTGCGTTTCTCTGGTTATATACATCTATCCAAGCGTAAGTAACCCTGCTGTTACAATTTCTAACGGAATGCATTCTTCTAAACCTTCAAACCTGTTGATTAGATCTCTATGTGCTTCAGGGACAAACCATCAAGAGTAGTTGTCAGTTCTGAGCTTCCTTTAGCTTCTGGATTAGGATCATCTACAGCATATTGTGTTTCACTAGCTGGCGCCTTGCTTGCTTCATCAGATTCTGTGAATCTTGACTTCAGCAATGAGGACTAACTATCACTTGGTGAAAAAGAGCAGAAATTGACAAAATATCTATTATTCTAGTAGAATGTTTCTGAATGATTTTGTAATTTTGGGATTATGGATCATTCTAACAGGTGAGAATATCATTCTGATGTTGCAGGGTAACTCTTTGTGCATTCAAGACATACGAGAAATCGAGAAAAAGCCCTAAAGTTTGATTTCAACGCAGTCATTCTGACAGAATGCCATTCTCATAGAATGTAATTCTCATATACTGTCATTATGTTTTGTATATTAGATTCTAATGTATTATTCTAGTCATTTTGATGTTATACAATACATTGTAAATTTGATTTTGTATGATTATGTAATTCATATAAGCATGACTTTGTAATTCATTATACCAGAATGGATAATTCAGAATGTATCACAGTAATAACTTTTTTTATGTATATTAGTTCAAAGAATGTTGTTATTTTGATGTATTTTAGTTCAGAGAAGTAGTTCATAAAATGTTTATTTATGACATTCTGCCAAGAATAATAATTTTTTGATGTCATTATGCCAAAATGGATATTTTGTAATATTATTCTGTTAGAATTCTATTTGTTTGATGTATTTAGTTCAAAAAATGTTATTCTTTTAATGTATTTTAGTGCAAGAATGTTATGATTTTGTTGTATTATAGTTCATAAGATGTTTTTCCTATATGAAATCCTGTAAAATGATTTTTTGAAGAAAAATATGATTCATTCAAGAATGACAAATTTTTGGAATAATAACATGATGATTCTGTTAGAATATCCGAAAATTTGAAGATGAAACTAATAATTTCGTTAATAATTTTATTATTAAATTGATTTGATCGTAAAAATCAGTTACTTTCCTCTTTTTCCTCAAAATAAAATGTCTAGTTTACTCTTTTGTAACCGTTTTTTAAAAAACCATTTAATAACATAATGGATAATTACAATTATGTCATTCTAATCTAGAGCATTAATATTTCGAATCCTACGGTCCAGATTTGGTCTTACGACCACACAATAATTGTGGTTCTTAATATAACCTAACCCTATATATATATATATATATATATATATATATATATATATATATATATATATATATATATATATATATATATATATATATATATATATATATATATATATATATATATATATATATATATATATATATATATATATATATATATATATATATATATATATATATATATATATATATATTATTTTTATTTAATTTATTTACTTATTTAACATTTTAACGTTTACTTCGAATATATTTTCTAATATGTTTTTTTTACGTTTTGTTCGTTTGCATTATTTAACGTTGTAATTTACTATTTTTCTAATTTTTGACGTACTAATTTTCTAATTTTTGACGTTTTGTTTGAATACACTTTTATATGTTTTGTTCGTTTATATTATCAAATGTTGTAATATAGTGTTGTTCTAATTATTCTAATCGAGCTATTTTTTTGCATAAATGAAGATAATAAAATACAATATTAAATTATTTAAATAATCATCAATCATCCAATACAACTATTTCAGTGCTACGATTAGAGCGGAAATGATTCATGTACATCTGTAGTTGTCTTTCATAAGGAGTAACTCATTCAGATGCATTGTCATACTAGAAATAATTCCACTGTGGATAAATTGGAGGCATCGGGTATCCTTCATTCAATATAACTTTTACATAATGAGAACCGCGAACAATTGCAATTGCAAATGTTGTAATATAGTGTTGTTCTAATTGTTCTAATTATCCTTCATTCAATAATTCCACTATGGATAAATTGGAGGCATCGAGTATCCTTCTTTCATAAGGAGTAACTCATTCCGATTTAACCGAATCTTATTTGGTTTGGTTACGATTAATTTGGAAATTTAAAAAAAAACCGACTTAAATCGAAACCCGATTTAATCGACCAAATAACACGCCTCTATATATATATATATATATATATATATATATATATATATATATATATATATATATATATATATATATATATATATATATATATATATATATATATATATATATATATATATATATATATATTAAAACTAATATAAAAAGAAACCCTAATTGATGGGAAATTATATTTTCATGATGAGGGGGTTTTTTTACCAATACCTATTTCAAATATCTACACCTATGTCCGCAAATTATGCTAAAAGATTTCTTTTTAAAATTTTCAATTTTCATTGGCGGGGTTTTCAAAATTTGAATTCATCAAAGGTGCACAGTTTTTACCGTGTTTACTTTTGGCTCATCTATGCATCAATAACTTGTACAACATATCTTAATTTTAAGACATTAAGACTTTCATGCATTAAAAGAGCTGTAAGTTATATATGCTTTATATATATATATATATATATATATATATATATATATATATATATATATATATATATATATATATATATATATATATATATATATATATATATATATAAAGGCTTAAAATGTTGAGAAGATGAAAATAAATCACAACCATTCAAATATCTAGATTTAGGACTAATATTAAGCGGGCAATTTATGTGAATTTTAAAAGTATGATAATCAATATATAAATGTTAAAATGATGGTAAGGGTATTGCTGGAATTTCAACTTTTAGTTTCTATAAAATCAGACTATGTTTAAGGGATTAACAAAAGTTTTAATTTAGGTCAAGATCTCTGGCTATAGAAGGAGAAAATGCAACAACCACCCTCATCGCGATCTCCCACCGGTTCATCACGCAACACAACTACGATTACATCGAAACCTTAATTTTCCATCGAATAATCAACGCGAACTTAATTCTTGTTATCATCGATCTCTTTACTTATGGAAGTTAGCAATGCTCTATGGAAGTTAGCAGTGCTCTACAGGTAACGTGGCTTAGATATCGTAATCAGATCACATTTTTCGTTTATTGTTTGGTCAAATTGATATTCTTCGTTTATTGTTTGGTTAAATTGATATTCTTCACTCCATGAGTATGCGATTGAAAATGAGATTTGATTAATATAACTTATTAGATCTATCGATAGATGCTAGAGAAAGTATATTTTATATCAAAGCTATTTTCGGATGCACCATATCTTCTTGGGTATACCTTGGAACATTTCTAAATCATATTTTTGCTTGGATGGATTATTGTATTGACTATGTTGTGGACTCGTTCTTGATTTCTGGAGGATAATATTTAGGTTAGTAACCTCATGGAATCTGGGATAATTTTCGACTGAAAGTCACAAATATGTTGTATTTAGTGACCAGTAAATGCAGATAGATTGGGAAATCAAACATGAGACAACGACTGAGCCATTTTTTGGAGATAATTAACCTTTTACTTTACAGGAATGGATTTTCAAATAATTCCAATATCAAGATATCATGTGAACGGTTCAACAAATATAAGGCAATTTCAATCAAGAATATTATAAAAGGAGAAAAGCTAAGTTGTTTTGGCTTTATCTTTTAAGCTTTTTAATGTTTTTCGTTTCCTGTTCCTCCATAGATTATTCATTTATCATTAAGGAATTTTAGTTACATTTAATTGTCCTTATTCCTTATTCATTTATGATTAAGCATACATTTTAATTGTATTTTTTCCTTATTAATTTATGATTAAGCTCTATTAATTAAAGTATTACAATGTTGCTGACTTATTCATTCTATGTATTTGTGTAATCATTTTTGAGTTTAGGTTATTTCATATCTGCTTTATTTATTTTAGGTAACGGGTTTGGATACTTTGCATTTTGGCTTATCCGTTCTCTTCTTCGGCAGAAATACAGGTAATTTTATAAGTCGTAGATATAATCATAGATGATTATAGTTATAATCAGAAATGATTATAACATGTGTAAACACAATTAAGTGATTAGAACACAAGGTGTCCTGAATCTTGAAAAATCTAATAAACACAAAAATTATTTATAACTTGTGTAAGCACAATTAAACGATTCCGTTATAATCATTTATGATTTATAACAATGGATTCTATTTTAAATTTGCTATATTATCCGTTATAATCATTTCTGATTTATAACAACAGGAAAATGTTAATCATTGATGATTAACAGTGTAACATCAACTTTCTATTATCATTTGTAATAATCAGTGCATATGCAAATACATAACATTATAATTTATGAGTTGTTTTTATTTTTAATGTTCTTGAACTTGATTTTGCAGGTGTGAATCCAATAATAATAATAATGATCAGAGTGTCCCTCTTTCTTTTGGGTGTGATGGCAGCAACAAGAAAAATCAAAGCAAGAATAATCATCGGGACTGCAACATAATGATTACTAATGAATCAGATTTTTTATATTTGTTTTATTCATTTGTGATTACAGCTAAACTAGTTTTTTTCTTTTATATTGTTTTTTATTCATTAATGATTAGAAATGTATCGTTTTTTATATCTTTGTATTATGATTACAATTGTATTATATTTTTATTGTACTTTATTCATTTTAACATTTACCGTTACTTGTAATCATTCGTGATTAACACATTCATATCAGATACAATTTTTAAAAATTCTCAAAAAGTTCATTTTTATATATATTGTATTCATTGATGATTACGGCAGAATTTTGTATAATTATTATAAAAATATTGTAAAAAAATTAAGTCAATAAAATCATAAAAACTATATTTTTTTTTTCTATTCATGAATGAATGAAACCGTGAAAAAAAAATTTATTAAATTTTCGAATTTTGGAAAAACAAATAATAAAAATAATTTTTTTTAATTAATAGAATAACGAAAAAATCAATTAATTCCTTTATTTTACATAACTATAAATCAAAATCCTAAATTTTAGGAAGTTGGATTAATTGTTATTTTGTTATAATTTAATTAAAATATATAATTACTAATATATCATTATGATTTCATTGGTCCAAATCATTCTCAACTTTTTTATCATTCTCATTTTAACCTCTCCATATAAATCAGCCCAAAGGATTGATGCGAAATCAACCTTTACATCAAAGTTATACCATACAACAAACTTTGGAAGGACTGACTTGTAGAGTCTAGACCAGAAGTCCTCGCAGACAGACATCTAAGGAAGATGCTAAAGAAATACCTCCAAAGATCCGGAAGTTGTTTCTTCTTGAAGGTGCTCTGACTCATGCTCCAGCGATTCCTGCAACTTTGGTGCACAGGGCACACTACACCTCAATATATATATATATATATATATATATATATATATATATATATATATATATATATATATATATATATATATATATATATATATATATATATATATATATATATATATATAGTTAGGTTCTATTGAGAACCCAAAAAAACCTGAGATCTTGAGAACCAAATATAGACCATTGGATCAAAAAAATTAAAGGCTTTGATCGAAAGATGGCAGTTTTGTAATTAATCAGATTTTTAATGGTATCTTTTGTTTTTAATCACCACTCAGAAGGGTAAATCAGGTATCTAAAATAATAGTCCCTACAATTAAGCTTAAATAAATTTGCATTAAAATAGGAAACATGTTGACTGATTATTCTCTCTCTCCCTCACGTCTCGATATTCTCTCGCCTTCCATTACGAATTTGACGATTACGCCTCATTGTTCTTCGGCACCGCCCGTCATCCACCAGCAATGACTCTCGTAGGCACAAACCACGTTCTCCTCTCCATTGGGGGGCTACGATCTGTTGATTCCGCTGGCCTCCGGTTATGAATTGAAAGTCGATTTTACGAATTGCTGCCATTGTTGCAGATACCTCTGAATCTCTTGTCCCCTCTCTCTAATCGCTGCCATCCTTAATCGATAGAGGAACATGCTAATCGGATTCAACAACTATATCGAGATGTCCTCCTCCCTCTCTCACGTAGCATTGTAGATCGGTGGCACCTAAAGAACCCTAGCAGATGAAATTCGAGATGGGGGAAGGAAGGGATTAGACCTCTACTACTGCCACCGCCAGAGGGTATCCATTTTCAGACATACGGGTTACGCAATCCCCACAACACTCCGACTAACCCTACCCAATTTGATTGTATGAGGATTTTATTCCACCGCTTCTCCCCGTTCTCAAAAGGTAAATTGTTTTCATTCGAAGCTTTTTGCCATTTTGATGTTTTTGGTTATCGTATTTCTATTTTGTCATAGTATAAAATTTCGAGTTTATTTTTCTTGATTTCATCGGTTTTCCCAATTATAGGGTAAATTTTAATGCCTGGTCGAGGGAAATCGGTCAAGATATTTGTATGTTTTTTGATAATATTGCAAATCAGGTTTACTTCTCTTGATTTCGTTGGGTTTCCCAGTTGTATACTAAATTTTAGTGCTTGATTGAGGGAATGGGGCAATGTGTATGTATATGTGTATACAAACATATTTGTTCTGTCTATATACATCATTACATAGACATCACGTATTTATTTACACCTCTGTATTGAGTAATTAATCTATTTGGGTTTTGAATATGATTTGAAAATTACTTATTGTTAGCGATTTGGAAAATATTTTGTTTCTTTGAAATCTTATGTTCGATAATACCCTTGTTGGTGCAGGAAAAAGGGAAATTACATGACTATTAAGCACTCTGGAAATGAAGAACCTGCAGTTGTGAGTCAAATGAATACAGATTTCTTTGGTGGTGTACCGGTGTTGATGTTGTTGTAAGGTATGACAGATGAATGGTATCAATTTTCTAAATCTTGTTTTTCTATTGGCTTATGTATATGTTTCTGTGGTAAGTTCTATGCTTTAAAAAACCTTAAAATAACTTTTGTCTCTTCTTTTGCATTAATTACTGGGTTACAATCATGTTGATCATCTTTACAATCATGTTGATCATCTTTAGTCTATTCATGTTGATCATCTTTAGTCTATTTGCTCACTGAGTTTTTTTGGTGTACACATGCACATTTGTGTACATATATACATGCACATATGTGCATATGTACATATGTGGATATTTTCATATGTGTACATATGTATGTGTGTGATAACTTGTTTATATTCATTTATGTTAATTGTTTATATCCATGTTTTTGCAATTTTGTAAATGTATACATGTGCATAAATGTGCACATACACACATGCACATATGTGGATTTGGACATATGTGTGTATTTTTGCCTATATGCATACATATATGTGCCTATGTGCATATGTGTATATGTACATACATGTATGTGCATAAATGCATATGTGCATATGTACATAAATGCATATGTGCATATGGACATAAATGCATACGTGCATATGTGCAATAATGTGTGTATATGTGTATAAATGTGCATATGTCTGTTCAAATATGAGTATATATGCAAAAACATATATGCACATGTGTATTAAACGTATGTGCACATATGCATATGTATATCAATTTGTTCATGTACACATGTATGCATATTTTGCATATATACATAAATAGATGTGTATTTGTTCATATGCGTATATGCATGTATGTATTTATTTTAACGTTTTTGAATATATATTTATATCAATTTTTATTGACGTTCTCGCAGATTTTGAAGAATTTATCCAACAAATTGAAGGAGTGAAAACTAGAAAATGAAGATATCATGAATTATCGTTGTATTTTGTATATTTTTTGTATGTAATGTTCAAAACAGTTGTATATTATTGTTTCTAATAAATTGGTAGTATGATGTCCGAATATTATGAAATACGAATATTTTTTGTGTGTTTTTTACGAAATGTTATTAAATGTGCATGTATGCATCCCTGGAAAAATGTAATGTAAAAAGTTAAATATGTATTTATGCATTCTACTAAAAAAATGCACTACTTAAAAATTTGATTATGCATATATGCATTCTATTAAAAAAAAAAACACCTGCAAACATGTATATATACACATGCAAATAAAAAAATTATGTCTTTTAAATTCCAAAAATCTAATTAAAAAAATAAAAATTTATTTTTTTTCAAATTCCAAAAAAAATCTGATTTAAAAAAACGAAAATTTGATTTTTTTTTTAAATTTTAAAATTCAAGTCTAATAGGCTTGATTTTAGGAATGGTTATTTTGTTGCCAAAAATAAAAAAATCAGAATTAAATGAGATTTTTGGTAAATGACTATCATACCCTTTTATGATCTAACCAATCAAAATGAGTTCTCAAGATCTCATGAATATTTGAGTTCTCAATAGAACCTAACCCTATATATATATATATATATATATATATATATATATATATATATATATATATATATATATATATATATATATATATATATATATATATATATATATATATATATATATATATATATATATATATATATATATATATATAGGGCTAGGTTATAATAAGAATGACAATTATTGTGTTACCTTGTAACCAAATCCTGGCCATCGGATTTCATTCTCGTAACAATGAAAAAAACACATTCTTAACAGAATAAGTTTTTGACATAATGAGTTCTTACTATTCTTAAAAGAATGAACTAAATTTTGTACATTCTTAAAAGAATGTGTTTTAAATGAGTGGTCCAGATTGAGTTTCAAGGTTACACAATACTTGTATGAATATATTTGATCCTAGCCCTATATATATATATATATATATATATATATATATATATATATATATATATATATATATATATATATATATATATATATATATATATATATATATATATATATATATATATATATATATATATATATATATATATATATATATATATATATATATATATGGTCCCGTTCCGGTGAGGACTCTTTTTTCGGTAAGGACACCTTAAAAAAGTTGAAAAAAAATACAAATCATAAAATCGAGAATAGTACTATATCATCATAAAAAAAAATTAGAAAAAAAAATTTGGATCATTGAAAAACAGCGATGATCCACAAAATTTTTTTTTTTGTAAATCATTGTTTCATTATAAAAAATAATAATGATCCAAAAATTTTTTTTTTGATTTTTTTTCTCCAATATAGTACTATGATCCATTTTATTATTTATATATTTTTTTATTTTTTTTCAATTTTTTTAAGGTGTCCTCACGAGTCCTCACTTTAAGAAGTGTCCTCACCCGATCGCTTATATATATATATATATATATATATATATATATATATATATATATATATATATATATATATATATATATATATATATATATACACACACACACACTTGTTGTGAGACCTGTGTATTACACGGGATGATACAAAAAAATATTAATTAAGAATATTTAAACATTAACAATTTTACATAAGAAATTTGTTTGTGTATCGTAACATATTGCTTTTGATTTATACTATTACGACTTTGTATTTTAATAAATATAAAATTGATTATGAGATTGTCACTGGTATTAAAATCAAATTTACTATTATGATTGGAATCGTTCTTTAAAATATTATGACGTCAATTGTCTCTCTATTGTCTCCCAAATCATTCTACACATTAAAAATAATATGATATTAAAAAACAATTAATTTTGAAATTGAATGATAATTAAACCGATCATTAAGGAGTTAAAAACGTTTTAAACCAATTAGATTTTTTAAGAAATTTAAAATTATGAGAAAATGACATGTGGCAAATTCAATGAGGAGATGACATGTGGCTTTTAGTTACTTATTTATTAGGATAGGATATATATATATATATATATATATATATATATATATATATATATATATATATATATATATATATATATATATATATATATATATATATATATATATATATATATATATATATATATATATATATATATATATATATATATATATATATATATATATATATATATATATAATAAAAGATTACAGGAATAAATTAAATGAGGATAGTAATATTAATAATTCAAGAAATTAGCTAGTAACTAAAAACAAAAGGTAATTGCTTTGAGGGACATGAAATGTCAAAAAAAAAAAAAAACAATTAGAACTAAATTACATTAGAAGAGAATTTCTATTTAAGTGAGGGGTGAAAGGGTCATTTAAAAAGACTTGAGGGACTGGTTTTCCCAAAATGCTTTCATGTTCTTTAACCCATCGGCAATTAAGGAGAAACCGGTCCTCCTCCAAGATCCCGATTCGATCAAGCTTCGTTTCCGTTCAAACTCTGAACCTTTTAACCGTGCAAATCAGCATTCGTTCTATTTTCCTTATCCCGATTTCTGGTTCTAGTCTAACACTGAGAGAGAGAGAGGGAGAACGCATAAGGAGAGCAGCGAGGCAGAGTAGGCAGCGAGACAAGGGAGATCGACAGTCGGCAGTGTGTGGGGGTGTGCGGCGGTGTTAGCGTTTGGTCTTTTGAAGTTAGAACCTTAAATGTACGGGTGCCCACCACCGTGTGATCAGGGCCGTCTCAAGCCGATTTGGGGCCTGGGACGAAATATAAAATGGGGCCCTTAGCGATAAACTTTTTTTATAATCAGCATTTACATAGACATTTAGTCAATTTCAGAAATCACATATCAATTAAGAAAAATAAATGACAGAATTAACCTATTTCAAAAAAAGAAATAAAAGAAGTAGAGCAGGAGCACTTACAATTTCAGAAAAAAGAAATTAAACTATTCCACCCACGCCCACTTGCAATAAATCAAAATAGCCAAAAATCGTTTGGCCACCTGCTTGCTGAATTATCCAAGGGTATTTTCGTCCTGACTGTGAAACAAAGCCAAACAGCCAAAACTCAATTGTTACTTCTGAGAGCTGTAGAGTGTCGAGGGTATAATTGTCTAAAAGTCACCAAATCTGTGATATCCCCAAAGTCTTTAGTAACATGGGCAATTTCGTCCAAATCAAAACCCACCAGACCCACTCCAATTGGAAGAGACCAGATGACACCATGAATGAGAAAGATGGATTTCGCACGAGAGCAACTCCAGAAACTGCCAATCTAAAACAATTCTTTCGATCAATGGTAATTTTGACCAACTACAGAAGGTGTACTGCACTTCAATAGCCATCCGAAATAGCACCAACACACCAAAGCAAAACCAACAGAAAAGAGTTAAGAATGTACGACAAGAAAGACATGGGTTCCAATCCCCAAATAGTTACAATTCGATGGTTACAATTCGAAATTCACAGAAAGGGAAGGATTTTTCACGGTTTCACCATCAACGACTTCACTAGTTCACGATAACTAATTCACAATACGGAATTCACCATCAACGAAATAAGAAGCTGTTCACTTTGAAGGCAATTATTTATTCTGATTGACTGATTTCTGAAATTAACGTAAGGATTTTAAAACCAAATCGGGAATTCCAAATCAATTTGACTTACCTTATTCAATCTTCTTACCGTTGGGGTGCATCAAAGATTGCGTGGACGTGATTGGCGATTTGGAGACTGGAGTCGATCATGCCTGAAGAATCGGTACCATAGTTATCTGTTCCCGCATTCCCCGTTCCGATTTCCACTAAATCGCACGTACTTGCGACTTGAACATAGTATTGGATTTGAGGTGGATAAAAACTGGGACCCTAAGGAGTTTGGAGGCCCTGGGCCATCGCCCAAGTTGCCCCTCCCATTGGGACGGGCCTACGTGTGATCGTCCCGTCGCCACTAGACACCATTGCGGGTAGGCGTATTTTTTTGTCCCAAGGATGTAAACCTGAAGGCTAGATGTGTCGGTTTTGGTTGGAGCATGAGTTAACCTCATGATTTCATGTGAAGTGGTGGTGGCGAGTCGGGACCAAACCGTATAGTCTCTAACTATTTTAAGATATGGTAACCTGCATTTGAACTCAAGCAAACATGTCTTAAAGCATTATGCACTTAAAGCACGTCTTATTAGATGAAGGTTTAGGGAAACACTCATCAAATGACTAAAATTGCACCTACACTCGTAACAGCAATATGCATAGAACTTGCAGATATTTTTACGAAAAATCGGAGAGGAATCAGAGAAAAACCTGTGAAACTAGAGTTATGCGAAATCGAGTCTAGTTTCTAGAAAGGTATAAAACGCGTCATTTGGGTTTAAGGTTTAGAAGTTACGGTCTGAACAGCGGACAGGGGTTTAAAAAGGACTTAATATGCAAATTTTATAAAAATGAATCTAAGAGCTTTCTATGCACCAAATTTCAAATGAACATCTTAAAAATATTCCAAATGGACCCTAAAGCACCAGAATTTCATGACTTAATGGTTATGTCTAAGGATTTAATAAACACCCAAAAAAGAACTAAAAAGTGTTATAAAATAAAGAATGACGCGTGACGATTTAATGCAAACTCTAAACGCTGAAAGTTATCAATAAGGTTGTTTCGTGTAAGGTCCTTCTATTATATGCTAGTGTTGGTGCGCGGATATACCTAGAGGTGAGTTACACTCACTCGCCTATTATATTAACAGACATGTAATGTGTATGATTGTGTGAATGTATATTATGTCTTTAGTAAAAGATGTGATATGATTTATGTGGATGTATGTTATATGTAATGTGGCTGGTCAGGGAGTACCGGTGGGAGAAGTGGCCAGTGGCGGAGGTACTGGGGACATCCCTTCAGCGAACCGACCCACATATAGTGGCGGAGGTACCGGGGACAGCCCTTCAGCGAACCGGCCCACATATAGTGGCGGAGGTACCGGGGACAGCCCTTCGGCGAACCGGCCTACATATAAGAGGTAGAGGAACTGGAGACAACCCTTCGGGAAACCGACACGCGCATAGGAGTTGGTACCAGCAATATGTGTTAATGTATTATGTTGTTTTGTATGGTATGTAAGGAAATATAAATAAAGTAGTACGTGTATGCATGTGATTGATATAATGCGTGAGTATTGTGTTCTCACTAAGCTTTTCTGCTTATCGTTTCATGACTTATTTCTTGCAGGGCCCTCTAGGGCGGATAAAGGAAAGGCTCCGGTGTGACAGCAACTTCGCACATTCCAAGATGAATAAATATTTTAAATTAGACAATGTCATTTTGAATGTTTTTCTGGGATTTATGACTTCCGGTACTTATGTTAATGTTCGGATAATTTTAATTGCTACACACGGAATTATGGTTTTTATTTGATATGTTGTTTTAAAAAAAATTGGGACGTTACATTGGTCTTCAACACAATTGAACCCAACCTATCGCCAAGCAAACAAAAATGTGTTAGGTCATTGAATTTGTGAGGTCTTGGTTAGTAACCATAATAGAGTCTATCGTGGAACCGATATCCGATGGGATTTTTAATTAGAAGTACAAAATAGATATTTCATTCAAGCAAGCATGGCATGTGAAACAACATACTCTTAAACTTATGATGGAACCCTAAGAGGAATCATTTTGTAGATTCAGTGTGTACTGCTACGACTTATGGAAGTATAATCCTAAGACATACATTCAAATACATTATAAAGACCGATTTGAGTTCTTGTTCATCTCGGTTGGTTGTACGGTGAGCTTTGTTTGTTTTTTTATGATTTGATACGTTTATATAGTATATTTCCACATCCTTTGTTAATTTATTTTCATTGTTTTGTATCTACGAGCCTTCTTCAATTATTGTAGGTGTGCCCTCATGAAAAACATAGCTAACTTAAAGGGTGACTTCAAGGGCACGATGGTATTGGTGGTTGTGATAGACGGAAACAAACAAAATTTTCTAATTGTATAAGGAATATGTAAGAGTGAGTGCATAGAGACATGGTCGTGGTTCTTACAAAAACTACATAATCGCATTGGCAACAAGGAACATTTAACCTTCATTTCGTTTTTTTACTCTGCTATCTAATTCTACTTCTCCTTCATTCTTAAAGGATTAATTTTCTATTATCATAAAATCCTCTTATTTCCTTGTATTTTTTATATCTACCTCGTGGTTCTGAACCCCGACTTTTGTGATTTCCTCCATCTTTACGTAGTCGTCTTGAACCCCATCATCAAATAAGGTTGAAGTTCGTTTTAGTTTAGCAATAAGGTTGGAAGTAAATGTTTTTGAGTTGTGAAACATTTACATTCCACATATTTATAATAAAATTATTGTTATCATACTTTGAAATTTGACCACCATACAACGAAAGTTCACATAATTCAGTTAATTAATAGCAGTTGATAAAACATTAATGCATGTGTTTTTATTATTAGGAAAAACTATTGCATAACATTAAATATATTATATATTACTAAATAAAACACAAACTACTGCACATTGTACTAAAGAAAATACACAATACTACTCGTCGCCTATTATAGAAATTTATACATGATTTTTTGCCTATTAACCCATGCTCGCTTAACATTTATCTCCTTCAACCCAACCATTATACGTTCTTGCCTTGAAATAGATATTTCGACGTCTTGTGCTTAGCTTTCATGTTTTCTTCTCATGTATCTTTGACCATTTTCTCGTTTTTCTTGATTTGAGATTCTATATAACTCATCCCATCCCTTGGTAGACAAACATTGTAAAATGTGTCTATCAACAGACTCTAATTTTTATCATTAGAGGCATAAGTACTAATGTTGTTGAACTTGTGAACGCTTTTCAATAAGTTCTTTAGTGGGAAAAAAAAGAATGAAGAATTTTTTTGCCACCAGAGAGACAATTATGTTTTCAGATGAATTAGAAGATTTGATATGATTTTATTATGTGCTTACACTAGGGATGTAACCGGTTCCGGAACCAAAATAACCTATAATTGAATAAGTCATGAATCGAGAACCGGAACTGGACCGAACTCCCCTATCCGGTTCTAACCGGTTTCCGGTTCCGACTTGGTTTTTTGGTCCAAACACTCATCTATAGTTCCGGAACTGGACCGAACCGGAACTGGAATAACTAGTAATCGAATAAGCAATAAGTTGAGAACCAGAATCAAACCGAACATCCACTATCCGGTTCTAACCGGTTTCCAGTTCCGACTTGGTTTTTTGGTCCAAACACTCATCTATAGTTCCGGAACTGGACCGAACCGGAACCGGAATAACCAGTAATCGAATAAGCAATAAGTTGAGAACCAGAATCAAACCGAACAACCCCTCTGGTTCTAACAGGTTCTGGTTCGGTTTTTCGGTCCAAACACTCACCCCTGGTTTACACTCTTTATATAAAAGTCTTTATATAAAAGTTTTGCAATGGTGATAAGTGGAATAATAGGTGGAGTGGTAGGTGGCAATAGGTCGGATGGTAGGCAGGTATTAAATGGGATGGTAGGTGGAGTGATAGGTGGAAAATTAAATGAATTAATAAAAAAACCATTACATAATATTAACACATTAAAAGACAAATTACATAACATTACTGAATAAAACATATAATAATACTCATTATACTACTCATTATAATAAAACATATAATAAAACATATAATAATACTCATTATACTACCTGTCATCTACTTATTATACTAGATAAAAACACAACACTATTCATCATCAACTTTGCCATTCGAGAAAATCATATGAAATTTTTTTTCTTTTAATTTGTTTCACATTCATCTCGTTCCCTCAACTATTACCTCATGCTCTTGCTATGCAAGAGATTTTAGGAACTCATATATCAACTATTCAGATTTCTTAATTTCTAATTTTGTGTCTTTTATCCATTTCGCTATAATAATAATCATTATACTACTTTATTTTTTTTTTGGAAACGAAAAACGAATTAGTGGAAGCCTCACCCGAATATTTCACAGGTGATCCCGAGTTCGAGCTCCGCAAAGCGGGCAAACCCAGCCCCCAATGAGATTTCCAGGGAAAAATTCCACCACATGGAGCAACAGAACGAGGCTTACGGGAGTTGAACTTCCAACCTCTGCCCCACATAGGTATAAAACCCCACGCATCAAACCAGCTAAGCTGGCTATCATTTCGCTATAATAATAATCATTATACTACTTATTATCTACTTATTATACTAAATATTATCTACTTATTATACTAAATAAAAACACAAAACTATTCATCATCAACTTTGCCATTCGAGAAACCATATGAAATTTTTTTCTCTTGCATCATATTCATCTCATTACCTCAACTTTACCTCATACTCTTGCTATGCAAGAGATTTTAGGAACTCATATATCAACTATTCAGTTTTCCTAATTTCTAATTTTGTGTCTTTTATCCATTTCTCTTTTTTCGGTTTAGGATTTTTTTTACATTTATCTTTTTTTTTTTCAATTTTTTCTAATTATGTGCCCCATTTTACTCGAACAATGAAAATGTGCATATCAACTTCTTAGTCTTTCACAATTATCCTCTTTAAACTCCAAGCATCCTCCGGGGCCATAAGTTAAATTGTAGACAATTTCGACCAATCCCTTAATGGATAAAAAAAGACATTTTGCTAAATATAAAAGTTTATGTTTTTAGAGAAACTAGGTTATTAGGTGGATCTCTAATAAATACAATTATAAGTTAATGTATTTAAATCATTAAGTTGTGTAAAAATACTATCAAATCAGATAAAAATATAAAACAAGCATCTCATATTTGTTATATACATATATTCTCATATTTTTACATACAGATTTTATAATTGCTACTACAAAAATATAAGAATGAACATAGATTTTTAGTTGATAATAATTCACATAAGAAATTGACGTATCCACTTAATATACAATACCCTTGCAGTTATTGCACAAATCAACCAAACATATATTATACAAACGAATAAACTTTTTAAGTAAAAAAATCATCTCCTAATAGACTAGTTTCAATACTTTCATATAAATTGTTAACAAACTAAAAAACACTAATGTAATTTACAATCATATGCCATTAATTTTCCTTGTTGTAACTATATATTCTCAAACCAATCATTATAAATGTTGAAAGAGTTTTATATATATATATATATATATATATATATATATATATATATATATATATATATATATATATATATATATATATATATATATATATATATATATTTATATATATATTACAAAAAATAATTTATTTTTTAAAAATAAAAAATTTATAATGAAGTTTTCAAAGTTTTTAAGAAGATTAATATTATATTTATTAAAGGTTATTAAAATAAAAGTAACTTAATTTTATTTTATATCATTTCATTTCCAGTGAGAATAAAAAAAAAACCCTCCCCAATTCAATGAAATTTAGTTTTAGAAGAAGGAAGCTCATTCCATGAGGAATTCATTCGAGCAACGAAACATTATCTTTTTTATTTTGTCATAATGCTCCATTTCATTTGCTACATACCAAACGCTACCTAACTCTTTTAGAAAGAGTATAACTAGTATGATTCCCAATACAAAGACCAACGAAAAATAAAATACCATATTGATAATTTTAATATTGGGGACGAAAATTACAACATTTAACAACATAATATACATGGAAGCTATGTATGCTATTCAGAGGGATGGCAACTCATACTTTAACCCCCATTTCTCTTTGTATTGACAAACATATATATATATATATATATATATATATATATATATATATATATATATATATATATATATATATATATATATATATATATATATATATATATATATATATATATTGCTTTAATACTTGCAAAATTTACATACCACACATATCATCATTCTTGGATGCTATCTTTCTCTGTTAAATTGCTCAGATTTCTTTCCAACTACAAAGGCGAAAAGGAGAGCGAATAAATTTTAAATTGTATATTTTATTTTAATTAAAGATGAGAATAAGACAAACCTTCGCATTTCTTGTTTTTAGTATTCATAATTGCTCAACTAGACTGCCAATACTAAAAATCATGCAATATTTTATATAAGTATGTGCAATTTTTATTATAAATATTTCAGCTTGAGAACACAGTTTATTATCATATACCTTTGTTGTAGCTCGATAACCTGAGCCTGCAGTTCTCTTTCCCTTGGAGAACTTGCAAGTATCTGCATGTAATAAATACTTTCAAAATCAGGATATTTATTTAATTTATTATATATTCAATATATTAGTGAAAAATAAGGGATTCATTACTTGTGAAATTCCATTGGTTCTTGACCCCTCCGCAAACTTGATTAATTTAACTAGTTCTTCCTGTACCACATAAACACAAAAGTATCAACTAAAAGAGCAAAATTTGTATCCAATCAGAGAGAGGGAATTAATTTAAGGTGACAAAAAGTTTTAAAAAAAGGACAGATATGTACCCTTTGTATAGTGTTATGCTGCAAAATGGTTTGCAAATATGGAAGAACAGAAGCAGCTGATGTTATTGATACCGGAGAACTGGTAATACCACTAGAAACTGGATTCTAATAACAAAATGAAAAGAATATGAGACATGTACCCAGAACACCACACAAAACGTACTTCTAATCTTTTTACCAATAATGTCCTTGTACTTTTTTACCCATAATCGCGACGTACTTACTTACACATAATACCAAGTTAGCAACACATGTATGTTTTTTACCCATATACTAGCAACGTATTACATTTTCCTACCAATATGGGAAATGTACTTTCTTTGTCACATGTTGCTATTATCAATTATCAATAAAAAAACGTAGGTACATTGCTATAATGAGTAAATTTACGTTGTTAATATTTGTAATTTGTACAAACAAATAAGATTGTTTAAAGTGTACCTTTGTATTATGATCTGCAGACAAGACTTTAAAACTGTGGACGAGAGCTTTCGATGTATGGATAAGAACGTATTAGTCATTATCTTGTATTCCTATAGTATAGGAGGTTTGTTATTCTCTCATGTTGTATCCCTATATATGTACACTTTCTGTAACCTAATAAGATGAAGCCTTCGTACGTATTTTATTCTCTATATGGTATCAGAGCATATCAATCATAATTTCCCCCGAATCTAAAACTCCTTTTGAATCACAATGACCGACAAGGATTCAACAATTCCTCAAGAACCTCGATTTGTCGTCCAAGATCCTCCCTTTCCGACTGGGATTATTCTGGATTATACCAATTACCAGTTATGGTCTCAACTAATGGAGATGAGGATTGGCGCAAGAAACAAACTTGGATTCCTAAAGGGAACCTCCAAGAAACCAGAATCTGGCGATAAACAAATTGAAAATTGGCTTGTGGACGATACTAGGGTCAAGAGTTGGCTCATTGACTCGATGAGTCCAACCTTGATCCCTAGGTTCATCCGATTGAAGACGGAAAAAAAGATTTGGGATGCGGTGGCGAAAACGTTCTATGATGGGACAGACGAGACACAGCTATTCGAATTGAACCGAAGGTCGTTTAGTACAAGGCAAAACGGGCGACCACTCGCAACATACTACAACGAACTGCTAGGGATCTTCCAGGAAATAGATACCCGGCTGAGTGTTCACGAAGACAATGTAAGTGACGTTGTATCCTTGAATAAGATATTGGGGCGTCTCAGGGTACATATTTTCCTTGCTGGGCTCGACGCGGAATTCAATCAGGCTCGGGAGAAATCCTAAGGAAAGATCCACCCTTGGATCTTGAAGCATGCTATGCGTTTGTAAGGAAAGATCTGTCTCAGCGGACCACCATGGAAGAAGTAAAAACCGAACCTGATAGTCTCGTTCATCTTACAACCCGGAACCGAACTCCAAAGGAGAAGAACTCGAATGGAAAAAAGAATACATTTGTTTGCACTCACTGTGGAGAAGAGGGGCATTCCAAACAAAAATGTTACGAGATAGTAGGTTATCCCGAGTGGTGGGATTTTTCAAAAAAACCCCGAAGGAAGGTGGGACAAGCATCCATGGCCACTGCAAAGAATGAAAAGAACGACGAAGTCACCTCCATTGCAGCTCATGCGGAGACCAGTGATGATTACGGTATGTCAAATACAACTAAGTCTGTTGCGAGTAACTGGATTATTGATACAGGTGCAACGGATCATATGGCAAATGATCCGTCCAAACTTTCATTAAAAATTCAACCAAGACAAACTTTGGTAAAAACTGCAAATGGAGGCGTGGCTAAAGTAACGTGTGCTGGATCGGCAAAACTGTCAAACATTATGAATAGATACAGTTCTTGTGGTTCCATCGTTTTCATCAAACCTACTATCTATCAGTCAAATTATAGATCAGCTTAATTGTTATGTAACGTTTTGGCCAACCAACTGTGTTTTTCAGGACCTCGTTACGAATCGGATTCTTGGCTATGGTATTAGGAAGGGCAAGTTGTACTATCTCGAGGAAGAAGGACTGGCTGAAGCAAATAACGTAGAAGAAAGAAATTCGTTGTCTCGATTATGGCATCGAAGATTAGGACACTTGTCTTTTGGATATTTGAAAAAATTGAAACCTGAACTTTTTTTGAGTAATAAATTTTTTGATTCTAGTTGTGATGTGTGTGAGATGGCAAAAAGTCACCGGGTTTCATACCAACCAAGTGACAATAAAACCACAGTCCCATTCATGAAAATTCACTCTGACGTGTGGGGACCAGCACGAATAGCAACTCCATGTGGTTATCGTTTTTTTGTTACGTTTATTGATGAATTTTCTCGAATGATTTGGATTTCCCTGCTCAAACATAAAAGTGAAGTGACACGGGCTTTTAAGGAACTTTACCTTCATATTAAAACTCAATACAACAGTGAGATTAAAATCCTCCAATCAGATAATGGAGAAGAATATGTAAACCATGACTTGGAAGTGTTTTGCAGGGAACACTCGATTAGACATCAGACTTCGTGTGCGAACACACCACAACAAAACGGGCTCGCGGAAAGAAGAAACAACCAAATTATAGAAATTGTGCGAGCTTCGTTGTTTGATATGGAGGTGCCACGCAAATTTTGGGGAGAAGCAGTACGAAATGCCGCCTACTTGATGAACCGAACACCATCCCGAGTTATCGAATTCAAAACTCCATTACAACTCCTACACGAGACACTTGGACTCCCAATCGGGTCCAATCTTGAGCCACGAGTATTTGGGTGCGTCGCGTATGTACATAACAATGTGGGAAAGCTGGAACCTCGGGCGATCAAATGTATGTTTTTGGGTTATGCCGACTTCAAGAAGGGGTATAGGTGTTATGATCCGAGGAATAATAAAATGTACGTCACCCGTGATGTTAGTTTTCATGAAAACACATCTTATTTTTCACATGACTATTTCCCTCGGGGGAGAGGACGTATGAGGGTAATCTACATGGGAAAAATAATGAATTTGGTGAGACTGAAGACAAACACGAACTCGATAGTAATGGAAATGGAAGTGGAAATGGGCCAGCAATACCAAATAATGAAGATGGGCCAGCGATACATGAAACTTATGACTCAGGGGGAGATCACGAAATCCCAGAAAACTCAGAAACACAACCCGAACAAGATAGTACAACAAGCCCAAGCCAAACTAATACCTTGCCGGATCCAACATCGTCACAAGGTACGCAAAATAACGATTGCACTAACGGTTCTCCTGAAGTCGTTGAGGTACAGGTACCATCCGTGACAAGGTATCCTATACGACAAAATAGAGGCGTACCAAGGAAACAGTATCAACCAGACCTAAAGTCAAAATCGAAGTATCCAATAAACTATTACATCTCCTCCGAAAAGCTGGCAGAACCACAACAACAGATGGCGGAAGAATGTAAAGTGGAGGAACGCCGACTACTATTCAGGAAGCTATGGAAGATGTAAAGTGGAGGAACGCCGTATTTGAAGAAATGAAGGCACTAAAACAGAATCAGACATGGGACGAAGTTGCACTTCCGCTGGGAAAGAAAACCGTGGGTTGTAGATGGGTCTTCACAGTCAAGCTGGATTCAAATGGGAAGATCGATAGATACAAGGCGAGACTAGTAGCAAAAGGTTACACACAGAAATACGGCATAGACTACGGAGATACATTTGCACCGGTGGCAAAGATAAATACCATTAGAGTTCTTATTTCGATCGCTACGAATAAAGATTGGCCGTTAAGACAATTCGACGTTAAAAATGCATTCCTAAATGGCTACTTGGAAGAAGAAGTGTTTATGGAACCGCCTCCTGGAATGAATTATGGTGAAAAAGTGTGTAAGTTAAACAAGGCATTGTACGGACTGAAGCAATCCCCGAGGGCGTGGTTTGGAAGATTTTCGAAGTTCACGAGGAAGATCGGATACAAACAATCAGATGCAGATCATACATTATTTGTGAAGAACGCTGGAGGAAAAATTACTGCCCTTATAGTGTATGTAGACAACATGGTGGTGACTGGAAATAATCCCAACGAAATGGAAAAATTACAAGCCATATTAAGTAGCGAGTTTGAGTTAAAAGATCTTGGAAACCTGAGGTACTTCTTGGGTATTGAAGTAGCAAGATCAAAACATGGAATCATAATTAATCAACGGAAATACATATTAGATCTCCTCACTGAAACCGGAATGTTAGACTGCCAGCCAATAGACACACCTATTGAAGTTAATCACGGATTAACTATTCTATCGGATCAAGTTCCAACCAACAAGGAGAGGTATCAAAAACTCGTCGGTAAGTTAATATATCTGTCACACACTCGCCCGGATATTGCATACGCAGTCAGTGTAGTGAGCAGGTTTATGCATGCTCCAAATGAAAACCATATGAAAGCCGTGTACAGAATTCTTCGATATTTGAAGTCATCACCAGGAAGGGGTCTATTTTTCAAGAAAAATAAAAACCTTTAAGTGGAGGGGTATACCGATGCAGATTGGGCTGGAGATAAGTCCGATGGCAAGTCAAATGAAAACCATATGAAAGCCGTGTACATAATTCTTCGATATTTGAAGTCATCACCAGGAAGGGGTCTATTTTTCAAGAAAAATAAAAACCTTGAAGTGGAGGGGTATACCGATGCAGATTGGGCTGGAGATAAGTCCAATGGCAAGTCAACATCGGGATACTTCATGTTTGTGGGAGGAAATTTAGTAACTTGGAGAAGTAAGAAACAAAAGCTAGTGTCGCGCTCAAGTGCCGAGGCAGAATTTCGAGGTATGGTCCATGGAGTGTGCGAGTTATTATGGGTGAAACGAGTATTGAGAGACCTTGGTTTTAGTTTGAATAAAACCATGAACTTATATTGTGACAATCAAGCGGCAGTGAAAATTGCAAATAACCCGGTTCAACATGATAGAACCAAACATGTTGAAGTAGATCGTCATTTTATCAAAGACCATCTCGAAAAGAGAACAATTGAGCTACCATTTGTGAACTCGAAAGAACAACTAGCAGACATGTTAACAAAGGCTGTACACGCAAGAGTATTCAGTAGCTCTCTGGACAAGCTGGGAATGATGGATATTCATTCACCATCTTGAGGGGGAGTATGGACGAGAGCTTTCGATGTATAGATAAGAACGTATTAGTCATTATCTTGTATTCCTATAGTGTAGGAGGTTTGTTATTCTCTCATGTTGTATCCCTATATATGTACACTTTCTGTAACCTAATAAGATGAAGCCTTCGTACGTATTTTATTCTCTACAAAAACGTCCCTTACGTTGGACCATAGCTCCTTCTCAAACATCCTCACCTACACAACACAATGTATAAACAGTAATGAAAATTAAAAAATATATAATAATAATTATCATTAAGAAAAGGAAAAAATAAAGTTGACTTAGCATCTCGGTCAATGATGCCTTACCAGATAAAGAATTATTATTCGCTTTATGTTTTTGACGACACTGCAGTGGACCGCTATGATTGCATTGTACTTGGAATCTTGATTATAGATGATCCTTTCATAACGACCAATCAAAGTCAAACACAAATTCATAAAATGAAAAAAAAATAAAAATAAAAAAGAAAAACAATCCAATTACCTGTCGAAATCGGCAACCAACTTCTTACGAGGAAAATGATTATTATCGGGTAGTAATGAACCACTCAAATATCTTCTTGGTTCATCAATAATAGGTTGCGGTACGGATTTTATTTGTCCAAAATTATAAGTATCATTGCTTTCAGCTTTTATTGATGCCTTTATGCCACCTTGTTGTTCATTGTCTGATAAATTTTCATCACCCGCATCATCTTCTTCACAAACATCAAAACATCCCGTGTATAAATTGTAATCAACACATGTGAATCATGCTAATTAAGCCGGTATCTGTCCATTTTTAATTATTTACTTTAGATTATGATCCATGATGTAGGAATTTAAGAAATATGAGCTTACTTGAGTGCTTGAAGAGGTTTTATAGGAAATGCTGCAAATGAAGTCTCCAAATCAGGAATTTCATCGATTGCATCCTGCAATGATAAAGTTTTGACATTACACATTTTGGAAAAATTCGTGAAATAGTAACATACTTTACTCTTTTTACCTATATATGAAATGCACTTTAGTTTTTACCCATAATAGCAACGTATTTTCAATTCTTTACCAATAAAAGCAACATTCTTATGGGACTGAGGTATTGTTTGTGTTGTTACATTTATTTACTCATAATAGTAACATACTTTCATATCACTACTAATATGAGCAATATACTTTATTTGTTAAACAATTTTATTATCACTAAATATTAAATTAATGCAAGTACAGAGCTATCATGAGTAAACAATTTTAAGTATGTTGCTATTGTGGGTTACACATTGCTATTATCCGCAAAAAAAGGTACAAGTATGCTGCTATTGAGGGTAAAAATGAAGTATATTGCTTATATTGATAAAAAGAGAATAAAGTATGTTGCTATTTCCTGAATTTACCCTACAAATTTTACTAAGAATTATTTGTAAAGTTGATGGGAAATACCTCATGGTGTGATCCATTATCTGAATGATCAGATATATCAGGGGACAGTCTCTCTGCTGGTAAACCGACATCATTAAGCCTGTTTTCTTGCTTTGAATTTGCATTCGGTTCTTCTATATTTGATATTTCATCATAATCTTGGATTTGTAATTAAAAAAAAGCAAGTTAATAATATACAACACGAGATGCTTAATGATGATTATATGAGAAAAAAAGACATACAAGGGCAGCTTGATTATTCAAATCCTCCAGGTCGAAATTCCATGCACTAATTCCACAAATGTACTCTTGCTGCAGGTTGCCAAGATTAAAAAGAAATTTCCATAATTTCATTACAGACAGAACAATTTAATATGAATTATGAAAAGCGTATGGTAATAAAAATTTCACCTGTGATAAAAGCTCTTTTTCGCTATATAATTCCTTATTCTGCATAAGAAGTTCCGCTTCCTTTGCCTAAAACAACAAAAAGAAGGTTAAAAAGCTAATAATATTAAAAAAATTAATTATAGATATTAGCATTATACCTTTAGCATCCTAAAACGGTCTCCTAATTGGGAAAGACCATTAAGAATAGTATTTTCCAAATAATCAGTTGTTCGCGCGTTTGTAAAGAAAGGGGTGCTTCAAAAGCTTCTCTGATGAGGGGCGTTTTTTCGGGTGTTTAACCAAGCAATCGGCAACCAAATCTTTAAAAGACTGCAAAGCTGTTGCAAGTTATCAAAACATTCTAGAACATTTGAGGGCATTATAGGATGAAACAAACGTTGGAAAACTTTTTGTCCTTTCATAGTCAAGACCCGTGGTGCATTTTGTAGAGTCATGAGCAAAACCTGAAAAAAATTAGACACATGGGTTATAAGGGTATAATGGTCATTTTAAAAAAGGCATTAAAACATTATTTTTACAAAATAATTACCTTCATTGGTGGATACTTGGAAAATGGTGCATGCCCATGAGCGAGTTCAAGTGTTGTGAGTGTGAATGACCAAAGGTCTACTCTGTTGATGCATAACACAATTCTTTAGTTTAGAGATCTTCAATTTTTTAGCTTGATGCCGTCCAAGATTCTTCTGTTTAGTTAGAATATCTACCCAAATACCTAAAACCCTTGGTTTCTAAATAAACAATTAACCCAAAAACTAAACAGAACAAATAGGATGCATAATAACAAAGATAACGACGTTTAATACAATCCAAACAAGCAATATATTAAATCAACAAATAAATAGACACAATATTTAATGTGGTCCTACAATTGCTAGATTGTGCACATGTGTACAGAGAAACACAAATAAAACAGGATTGCAAACCTTACCAATGTACCAAATATGATCCAAAAGCATAAGAATCACTTCTAGAAGAAAGGGGAAGAAATAGAGCCAAAAGTGACCAAAGTGCACCTTAAAGCCAATTTCGATGCTCTATTGCTACTTCTCAGTTGATGTCGCATAACGAAGTGTCCCTGATAGGCAAAAATGCTAGATCGAACTAGCAGACGAAGTAGTAGAAGTATTATTGAAAGCATCAGCTCGTTGCTAATTTGTTGCTGCTAGTTCAGTTAGTAAAATATAAAAAGTGACTTCAAATTTTCAACTTTCTCTAGACTATGTCAAATTCGATGTGTCTAGATAGGTCTGGTACTAGTGTTCTAACTTTTATAGTTTAACATATCTACACAGTGTTAACAAACATAACTTAAATAAAATGAAATTTGATATATATTATTATAATAAATGCTTAATCTGTTTTTGCTGAACCAATGTGATTTCTTTAAACCAAAAAGCCAATGCCACATCCATATTTCTACTACAATTTCAAAGACACTTCTTCAACATGTGGGGTATAAATGGTGAGGCAAACGAGGCTTCACCAAGGCTAACAATGGATTAGCCTTCACCAAATCTTATAAGTTTTCCTTTAGATCAACATATGTATCACCTGGAGGCAACTCCCATGTGAACCCTTGTAGGAGTCTAACTAACAACATTACGGTTATGGTCGATCCCAATAACACCCCGGGACACCCACGCCGACCGGTGCTGAATGACAACATTTGAAGGTCTTAGCCGATCATATCTCATGTATAATTAGAGATTGTTTGTTATAGAATGTATATCCTTTCCTTATTGTTAGGAAGTATCTTGTATTTATACCTCATTGTTTATTGTGGAATGAATCAATCGAATTACACCAAACTTTATGGTATCAGAGCCATTTTTAACCTAACCCTAGCCGTCGCCCTATCCTCCATCTCCGATCGTCTTCTCCAATGGGATCCGCAAGCGGCGATACTAACCCAAAAACAACCTTCCACCCGACATTCACTGTTAGCAACATCTGCAACGCCATACCTTTGACATTAAACCAAACTGACGATCACTATGCATCTTGGGTGGAGTTCTTCAACATCCACGTCTGTGCATACAATGTCAAAGACCACATCGACGAGAAAGCCCCTCGCCCAGCTCACGTCGATAACGCCACTTGGGAGCGTCTCGATGCTCTTGTTAAACAGTGGATCTACAGCACTATTTCTCTTGATCTCGGACACAACATCATGAAAGTTGGCGCATCGGCCCTTGACTTATGGAAGAGTCTCCAAGACATATTCCTTAACAACAAAACCACAATAGCTGTGTACCTTGAAGAACAGTTTAACAACACCAGCCTTGCCTCCTTCTCAAACGTCACCGAATACTGTGCTCGTCTAAAGAACCTGGCCGATCAACTACAGAACGTGGGAAACCCGGTTTCTGAAACCAAGATAGTTCTTCAACTCATATCTGGCCTCACCAAGGGTGAATATGATATCGTCGCTACCTTCATACAATAAACCGAACCCTTCCTACCTTCAATCGAGCAAAATCATCTCTTCTTCTTGAGGAGGCTCGCCGGAATAAACCCGATCCCACCGTCCCACAGGCCCACGTTACTCAACAACCCAACGCTACTCAATCTGACCAAACCCCTCCATCTCATAACCACGGCAATGGCCGTGGTCAATCAATCTCGTGGCAGTCAACACGGAGGCGGTAGAGGGCGCGGACGTGGAAACAACAACGGTCGCGGACGCAGACGCGGCGGTGGCCGCTATTCATCCCCGCAGGTACCATGGCAGTGGCCCAGCTGGTATACTCCGTTTCCCTAGAATGCTCTCCCTGCCCATATCCGACAGCCGCTCTGCCTGCTGGGTACATGGGCTCGAGACCTCAAAACCAGCCAGTCGCAAGCACCTATCACCAACAACCGCCGCATGAGCCTCAAGATCACTTCACGGCTGATCCGTAGCCATCTCATGGCACCCGGATGACACCGACAGACCTTGGAGCAGCTTTCCAAACCATGCAGATTCAACCTCCTGACAATTCTTGGTACATGGATTCTGCCTCGACTTCCCACCTCACAAACGATGCAGGTAAACTTTCTAACTTCACTCGTTTCACTAAAGATAATTATATTCTTGTTGGCAATGGTGCTCGGGTTCCAATTTTTGGTCACGGAAATGCAATTCTCACGCACCTAAACCGTCAATTCCGTTTAAACAACACATACCATATTCCCAACATTATTAAAAATCTTGTTGGGGTACGAAAATTCACCCGTGATAATAATACCTCTGTTGAGTTTGACCCTTTCGGTTTTACTGTGAAGGATCTCACCACGAAGAAACATATCACCCGATGTGACAGCCAAGGCGACCTCTACCCCCTTACGCCATCCCCAACTAATACGCATGCCCCCGCTGTTTTCCACACCGTGTCTCCCAACGTGTGGTACAATTGTCTTGGCCACCCTGCTATTTCACGTTTTAATTATTTTCGTTCTTGTTTTTCCATTCCTAGTACCAAAAACAATTTAATTTCTTGTAATGCATGCTCTTTGGGGAAACATTGTCACTTACTGTTTACTGATTCTGTTTTTGTTACGTATTTGCCATTTGACATCATTCATGCTGACCTTTGGACATCCCCTGTACCTAGAAAACTAAACCACAAATATTACATTGTCTTGCTGGATGATTTTTCTCACTACATATGAACTTTTCCTTCAAGGCTAAGTCCGAAACTTACACCACCATAACAAACTTTTTCAAATATATCCAAACCCAATTTTCCACCAAGTGTAACACCCGATTTCTCATATTCAGGATACACTGATAATTTAATAAAAAAAAACTATCATTTAGGTGCAATCCTCAAAGATGAGTAACAAGTTTCACAAGATACTATCAAAAGCATAGTTTAAGTGCTTATTTACATACAACAAGTTTCATACTAGTTTTCTCAAAAACCGAATGTTTACAAAAGACCAAGTCTAACACAAGAAAATAAGTCCAAGTCCAAAGTCCATATCCTTTCTAGCTAACCCTCCGTGATGCGTTTCCCACGATCTGCACTTCCAGAACCTAACACAATTAACAATAACAAACAATATATGAGCTTTGAGAGCTCTATGAGTAATTAAAGTCTATTTGGACAACAATTGTCCATCATCTCATTCATATCATCCTCAATGAACCATCTTGATTCTCAACATATGCTCATAATGAGGTTCATCTATCCAAGCACTCATAATTGGTATACTCAACCAATTTCAAAACAACTCAAATCATACTCCTTTCTGCAATAATCATCAAAACCAACACATAATTAATCTATTAATAACTACTCACCTATTGTGGAATCTATATGTGGAACTCCTGCACCTCGTGTGTGCTCCTGCCTAGCCTTAGTTGTAGCATAACAACTCATTTTCATTACTCAAGTTAAGAATAATCTCAATCACACTCAATAGTTATCATAATCAAGGAATTTGTATCATTGAAGCAAGTTACAATCAAAAGATAACTACAATATCAAAGTTGCAGCTTTCAATTTCATCTCTTTAACATATATAACCCTAAGAACACAATACAAGCACTTCACTAGCTTGGGTCTCGAATTAGAACTCTCTTACACACACTAATCCAAGTAAACTCACTCTAATTCATGCTAGTTACAGGTTGTTCATCAAAACCACCTGGAACCATCTCAAATCAAACAACCTAACCGTTGAAATGAAGTCAAAATCAAAGAGAATTACCTTTCAACTGTAAGGAATCAAATCCTAGCTTCAATTCTTGAATTATAGACTTCAACATCCAACTTTTCCTAGACGAGTTTTTATCTATCCTAATTCATATAATAACTCAATTAATCTTTGTTTAATATATAATTAACATATCTTATCACAAATTTAAAGTCACGGTATTACAAGTTCTTACCCCCTTCGAAAGATTCCGTCCTCGGAATCTCTTGAAACAAGTAAGGATATTTCACCCGCATCTCTCCCTCATCTTCCCAAGTAACATCTGATCCTCTATGATGTCGCCATTGTACTTTCACTAATCCCACCTCTTTATTTCGCAACTTCCTAACTTTCTTTTCTAGAATTTGCTCTGACATCTCTTGGTATCTTAATTTCTCATCTAGTTGAACTTCAGCCAAGGGTACCCGAGTG
This sequence comes from Cichorium intybus, assembly GCA_023525715.1. Taxonomy (NCBI): domain Eukaryota; kingdom Viridiplantae; phylum Streptophyta; class Magnoliopsida; order Asterales; family Asteraceae; genus Cichorium; species Cichorium intybus. The sequence goes on along the minus strand of CM042011.1, from coordinate 154,310,382 downwards.
GATTGGTCATGCAATGTTTTTCTAAGGTGTGACACATGGAACACATTGTGGATACCCCGTAACTCCTCTGGAAGCTCAAGCTTATACGCAACCGCTCCAATTCTCTCCAAAATTCGAAAGGGTCCGATAAAGCGTGGGCTCAACTTACCTCTCTTGCCAAATCGAATTACTCCCTTATATGGGGACACTTTCAACATTACCATGTCCCCGACACTGAACTCTAACAGCTTTCTTCTTCTATCTGCATATTGCTTTTGGCGGTTTTGGGCTACCCGCATGTGCTCACGAATGCTTTGTATCTTCTCTTCGGTTTCGGCTATAATTTCTGGTCCCGCCAATGGTATCTCTCCAGTTTCTGTCCAACAAGTCGGGGTCCGACACGGTGCACTGTATAAGGCTTCAAAAGGTGCCATCTGTATACTGGAGTGAGAAGTGTTGTTATAAGCAAACTCCACCAAAGGCAGATGATCTTCCCAACTGCCTCCAAAATCAATGATGCAGGCTCGTAGCATATCTTCAAGTGTTTGTATCGTTCTTTCCGACTGTCCATCTGTCTGGGGGTGATACACAGTACTCAATAAGGCTTTTTTACCAAAATGCTTTTGGAAACTCTTCCAGAAATGTGAATTGAACCGACTATCTCTATCAGAAATTATTGAAGTTGGCACTCCATGTCGTCTTACCACTTCTCTCGTATATATCTCAACTAGCTTTGACACTTGGAAATTTTCTCGGATTGGAATAAAATGAGCCGACTTTGTTCACATGTCAACAATCACCCATATAGAATCATATCCTCTAGGAGTCCGAGGCAACTTTGTGATGAAATCCATAGTGATTTCGTCCCATTTCTTCATTGGTACAGGTAACGGTTGCACTGCTCCATATGGCTTTTGATGATTGGCTTTTACTTGAAGACACGTCAAGCAGTTCGCCACAAAGCGTCCTACATCTCGCTTCATACCCGGCCACCAGTAGTACGGCTTTAAGGTATGATACATCCGTGTACTACAAGGGTGAACCGAATATCTAGTACAATGAGCATCATTTAGCAATAACTGTCTCACCTCGCCATGCCTTGGAACCCAAACTCGCCCTTGGAAAGTCTTGATTCCTTGTACGTTCTCCACCAGTTTCTCCATATAACCAATCATCCTTTCTTTCTTTAAATCATTTGCCTCGCTTTGGCACCTGCGTATCATCTCTGGCAGTTTACTCACAACTCCCATCCGAGCCGATACAACTCGAATAGGCGGTTTTTTTCGACTCAATGCATCCGTCACTACATTTTCTTTACCAGGATGGTAAAGTATCTCACAATCATAATCTTTTAGTAGATCCATCCACCGTCTTTGCCTCATGTTTAACTCTTTCTGATCAAACAGGTATTTCAGACTTTTATGATCTGTATAGATCTGAAATCGCACTCCATAAAAGTAATGTCGCCACATCTTTAATGCAAAAATTACTGCCGCCAACTCTAAATCATGTACTGGGTAAGCTTTTTCATGTGGTTTTATTTGTCGAGAGGCATACGCTATCACTCGTCCTCTTTGCATCAACACACATCCAAGACCACTTAAGGAGGCATCACTGTAAAGAACAAAGTCTTCCCCTCCTTGCGGTAACGCCAACATCGGAGCCTTGCACAAGCCATCTCGTAGTTGTTCAAAGGCTGATTGTTGTGCCTCAGTCCAACTAAATTTCTCCGTCTTCTTGGTCAATTTGGTTAAGGGTGTAGCTATACCAGAAAAGTTTTCAACGAATCGTCGATAATAGCCTACTAACCCCAAGAAACTACGAACCTCCATTGGACTCTTTGGCGGCTCCCAACTCATTACGGCTTCGATCTTTGCTGGATCTACCTTTCTACCGTCTTCATTTATCACATGGCCAAGAAATTGAATCTCCCGCAACCAGAACTCGCATTTTGAAAATTTTGCATATAATTTCTCGTCTCGGAGAAGATCTAGCATTTGTTGCAAATGAAATCTGTGCTCATCTCGACTCTTTGAATAAATCAGGATGTCATCGATAAACACAATTACGAATTTATCAAGAAATGGACGACAAACCCGATTCATCAAATCCATGAAAGCGGCTGGAGCATTAGTCAAACCGAACGGCATGACTAAGAACTCGTAATGACCATACCTCGTGCGGAAAGCTGTCTTCGGAATATCAGCTTCTTGTACTCTCAACTGATGATAACCGGATCTCAAATCGATCTTTGAAAAATACGTGGCTCCTTGCAATTGATCAAATAAATCATCAATCCGTGGTAACGGATAATGATTCTTTATCGTGATCTTGTTAAGTTCTCGGTAATCTATACACATTCTCATGGGGCCGTCTTTCTTTTTCACGAATAGTATAGGTGCACCCCCACGAAGACGAACTCGGACGAATAAACCCAAGTTCTAACAACTCTTGCAACTGTCTCTTTAATTCTTCCATTTCGAACGGTGCCAATCGGTAAGGCGGTCGAGCTTCCGGCTTCGCCCCCGGTATTACCTCGATCACAAACTCAACTTGTCTACTTGGTGGTACGCCTGGAAGATCATCGGGAAATACATCGGGATAATCACAAACTACTTCTACTTCTTCTATTTTGGAATGTTTTGACTCGGCACTAATCACATGTGCCATAATCAATTCACCCCCTCTTTCCATATATCTCCTAGCCGTTGCAAGTGTCACTATCGGTACTCTTCGGGAATGTCGTTCACCTCGTATCAAAATTCGGGAACCACTCGGTGTCTTTATGGAAAGTGTTTTCTCATGACAATCCATTTGACCTCTATTATCATCCATCTAATCCATCTCGACTATTACATCAAACTCATGATTAGTGATCGGCTTCAGATCAATAAGGTATGTAATCCCATAGATCTCAAGCTGACACTGCTCGTAATGACTCTTTACAAAAACACATCTCCCATTTGCTACATCTACTATCACTTTCTCATATAAATCGACTAATGGAACATTTAGTTTAGAAGCAAAGGACTCCGATATAAAAGACACGGAAGCACCGGAATCAAAAAGTACTCGTGCTTGAGAAGAGTTCAAGCTAAAAATACCTGTGATAACATCAGTTTGATCTCGCGCCTCATCGACAGTTAATTGGAAAGCTCGTGTTCTCACGTGACCGCCACTCTTGTCTTTTCGATCATCTCGATCTCGACCTCCTCCTAGTCCGGTCTTTTGAAAATCTCTCTGTGACTCAGACCTCATCTTCGGGCAATTAGGAAGAATATGCCCGCTCTCCCCACAATTAAAACAAACGGGGCGACTCTCGGTACATTGGCGAGCCATATGTCCCGTCTTTCCACACTGGAAACAAACTGATGGAGGATTTCGGGAATCACATTCCCCCGTGTGTTTTCGCCTACATTTCTTACACCATCTCTCATCGTTCTTCTTGGGTTCACCATGGAATTGAGAACCCGTGGTAGTAGACCTCTGAGAAGTATCTCCAGCTTTACCTTCCCATTTTCTCTTGGATCCTCCAACTTCTCTTTCAGTTCTTCTCTCCTCCTCCTGTCTTTGCAACTCCCTTTCTCTCGATCTTGCTGCCTCTGCAACTTGTTGAAAGGTAGTATATCTGGAACTCGGCAAAAACTCTCGGATTTGGGTTTTTAAACCCCACAAGTAACGATCCATCTTACGCTCCTCTGTATCAACTTGATGTTGTGCAAACCTTGCTTTCTCATTAAAATCCAGTGTGTATTGTTGCACTGTTCTCGACCCTTGTTGTAACTTCAAAAACTCTTCTTCTATTCCCTTCATAGCATTATTGGAACAGTAGTATTCAGTGAACTTCAACTTGAATTGTTCCCAGTTCAATGTATACGCCAAGCTCTCTCCTATCTCCATACACCTATTCTCCCACCAAAACTGTGCATCCTCCTTTAACAAGTTTGTTGCAAACTCAACCTTATCCGCCTCGTCACATTTACTGGTGCGGAACATCTTTTCAACATGTGTTAACCAATTCTTGGCTGCTATGGGATCATCTTTTCCATAGAAATCGTATGGCTTGCATTTTTGGAACACATCGTAAGTGCACTTCCTTGTTTTCTCAGGTACTCTAACTCCACTCGCCACAGTATACATCTCTCCATGGTCCTCCCTACGTTCAGGCTGCTATGGGATCATCTTTTCCATAGAAATCGTATGGCTTGCATTTTTGGAACACATCGTAAGTGCACTTCCTTGTTTTCTCAGGTACTCTAACTCCACTCGCCACAGAATACATCTCTCCATGGTCCTCCCTACGTTCAGGTTGGACCAGGGGTTGTCCCGAAAGACCTCCAGTTGTAGCCTCCGCTTGAGGCTTCAAATAAGTGGGTAATAACTCTTTAAGTGCCTTGGCTACCTCAGCCGCAATCATAGCTTGCATATTACTCTGTGTCTTGGGAGGTCGCTCTCCCTCGGGTTGATGCTCTTTACCCAAATCTCGTGATCCCGATTGATCTCTTGATGGATCACCTCGCTCTTTTTCTTTTCCAGTGCTCATCTTAACTGAAAAAGAAAATCAACTCATTTAGTAATCACCACCATAATAATCAATATGGTGTATAATCAACTCAATTTGTATATCACCATAATACTCAATATGGTGTATAATCAACTCAATTTGTATATCACCGCGGAGGATAGCTACTCGGGACTCTTTGGGACTTCTCTATCTCATTGGTTTAAGTCTAAACCCATCTCAAGGTTTAATTCCCTTAAACCACGGCTCTGATACCAACTTGTAACACCCGGTTTCTCATATTCAGGATACACTGATAATTTACTAAAAAAAACTATCATTTAGGTGCAATCCTCAAAGATGAGTAACAAGTTTCACAAGATACTATCAAAAGCATAGTTTAAGTGCTTATTTACATACAACAAGTTTCATACTAGTTTTCTCAAAAACCGAATGTTTACAAAAGACCAAGTCTAACACAAGAAAATAAGTCCAAGTCCAAAGTCCATATCCTTTCTAGCTAACCCTCCGTGATGCGTTTCCCACGATCTGCACTTCCAGAACCTAACACAATTAACAATAACAAACAATATATGAGCTTTGAGAGCTCTATGAGTAATTAAAGTCTATTTGGACAGCAATTGTCCATCATCTCATTCATATCATCCTCAATGAACCATCTTGATTCTCAACATATGCTCATAATGAGGTTCATCTATCCAAGCACTCATAATTGGTATACTCAACCAATTTCAAAACAACTCAAATCATACTCATTTTTGCAATAATCATCAAAACCAACACATAATTAATCTATTAATAACTACTCACCTGTAGTGGAATCGATATGTGGAACTCCTGCACCTTGTGTGTACTCCTGCCTAGCCTTAGCTGTAGCATAACAACTCATTTTCATTACTCAAGTTAAGAATAATCTCAATCACACTCAATAGTTATCATAATCAAGGAATTTGTATCATTGAAGCAAGTTACAATCAAAAGATAACTACAATATCAAAGTTGCAGCTTTCAATTTCATCTCTTTAACATATATAACCATAAGAACACAATACAAGCCTTCATTAGCTTGGGTCTCGAATTAGAACTCTCTTACACACACTAATCCAAGTAAACTCACTCTAATTCTTGCTAGTTGCAGGTGGTTCATCAAAACCACCTGGAACCATCTCAAATCAAACAACCTAACCGTTGAAATGAAGTCAAAATCAAAGGGAATTACCTTTCAACCGTAAGGAATCAAATCCTAGCTTCAATTCTTGAATTATAGACTTCAATTTCGAGTTTAGAGGTTTAGGATTAAGTTTCTAGGGTTTTGGAGAGGTTTTGTTCGAAGTGGATATAACCCAAAATGAAAGAAAATCGCACATTAAAAACAGATCTGTGCGCGTAACACGGTCCGGGTTCATAGAACACGGCCCGGGTTTCTCCACAATAAAAATCCTCTGTTTGCCTCTGTTGAAACAACACGGTCCGGGTTTATAGAACACGGCCCAGGTTTCTCCACAATAAAATCCTCTGTTTTCCTCTGTTGACACAACACGGTTCGGGTTTATAGAACACGGCCCGGGTTTTTCCACAAAATATCCTCTGTTTGCTCTGGATCGAAACACGACCCGTGTTCCTCCAACACGGCCCGTGTTTCCTGCTGCAGAAGCTAAAAATCATTTCTAATACTCTTTTCAACATCCAACTTTTCCTAGACGAGTTTTTATCTATCCTAATTCATATAATAACTCAATTAATCTTTTTTTAATATATAATTAACATATCTTATCACAAATTTAAAGTCACGGTATTACACCAAGATAAAATCATTCCAGTGTGACAATGGCCGTGAGTTTAACAACTCTCTTTTCCACCAATTTTGTGCCACAAACGGTATACATCCACGCTTTACATGCCCATACACTTCATCCCAAAATGGCAAAGCCGAGCGAATCATTTGCACTCTCAACAATACAATTCACACCTCCCTGCTCCATGCTTCTCTCCCACCATCCTTTTGGAACTATGCCCTTCACACCTCTACATATCTCGCCAATATCCTTCCCTCCCGTGCCATCAACAACCGCACACCCACAGAAATTCTTTACCTTCGTACACTGACGACGCCTAGTAATATTAAGTATTTTAGTCGTCGTTGAACCCTGTTTTGGATTAAATATATGTCTTAAATTGGCTAATATCACTTACTTTTGTGCCAAAGTGCTTGGAAATGTTTTTAGTGTAAATGCAGGGGTTTTAGTGCAATTCTGGAGAAGTTGTGGAGCAAAAATGGCAAAAAAAATCGGATCTGGCAGAAATAGAGGCGCTATCTACCCTAGATAGCTCCGCTATCGTCAATAGCGCCGCTATCTCGCGACCGGATAAAATCTTCGTTTTTGAATTTTAAATTCCGAGATTGCGGGATAAGGCACCACGCGCGTCGCAGATTTAGCTTGACCGCGACGCGGAAACCCTAATTTCGCACCATTATAAATACCGGAGTCCCGTACGACTTTTCACTCATCTCGGGACGCGAAGGAGGGATCCGAAGGCATAATTTCGTCAGTTTTTCAGTGGGAATCAATATTTTGGTTAGTAGTTTAGTTTTTCTCTTGTTTTATCAACTCGGTATCAAGGTATTCCGCAATTGGGATTTCCATCGATTACTCGATGTTCGTTTAGATTTGTAGTTTCTGATTTCAATAGTAAATAGTTGGTAGTTTAGATCTAATTTGATTGTTTAGATATTGGTTTGATGTTTGATTTGGATTTATAAAAGTAATCATTCGGTTTGATGTTACTTTGCATTATTGATGTTTGGATGTGTTTTGATTGTATTGGATTGATTGTTTGGTTCTGAATTCTGAATTTAGTTTCTGATTTCAGTAAGGAACTTTAGTCTAGGATTTGATTTGGGTTAGTTTAGTTCATGTTTGAGTTAGGTTTTGGCATTGGTCTTGGAATTGTGTTTTTAGTTAGTTTTTGGAAAAGTAGAAACAATACCGCTGACTGTAGAGTGACACTACAGTTGGTATACTATCGTCTTGTCCTAACCACGTAACTCCTGTGGATCGACCCTGACTTCCACTATACTAGTGTGTGTTAGGTATTTTCTTATTTTTGACCGCACGACGACCTAGGCGTGTCATACACCAACATATGACAATCTCCGAACCTTTGGATGCCTTTGTTATCCAAACACCTCATCCACCATTCCTCACAAACTAGCTCCGCGATCCACCCCGTGTGTCTTTCTCGGCTACCCCGACAACCATCGTGGGTACCTATGCCTCCCACTCTCCAACTCTACACCCATAATATCATGACATGTCACATTCCATGAGCATATCTTCCCCTACACTAGCCTTCACAAATATACCACCATCTCCTATAACTTCCTTGACACCAATGACCCCTCCCCCTACCTCACTCACCCGAACCTCCTACCCACCACCCACACTAACCTACCTTCGGCTGCCACCGACCCTACTCCATCCACACCGACCCCTTCTCCGCCTACCCCCAGCCCTCCATCACACCCTCGCCTACCATATCCCAAGCCGCACCATCACCAAATCCACCACCCCATCCGCCACCCCCCTCCCACTACTTGCAAACTCGCTCAAAAAATGGTATTGTCAAACCGAACACTAAATATAATTTCCACACTCAAACCATCTCACCCCTCCCCCCGAACCCAAGAATTGCACTACAAGACCTACATTGGCTCGATGCCATGAAAACGGAATATAATGCTTTAATGAAACAGGGAACATGGGAGCTTGTACCTCGGCCATCGGACCAACACATAATCCGATGCCACTGGATCTTCCGGCACAAGTTCTGCGCCGATGGTACCTTGGAAAGATACAAAGCCCGTCTTTTTGTCAACGGGAAAACACAACAGGTAGGGGTGGACTGCAATGAGACGTTCAGCCCAGTTGTAAAACCCGCTACCATCCGCACCGTCCTTAGCCTTGCTATGGGACGCAGATGGGACGTCCACCAGCTGGACGTTAAAAAATGCTTTCTTGCATGGTAATCTACATGAAACGGTGTACATGCATCAACCACCCGGCTTCTTCAACACCCGGTTCCCGAACCATGTCTGCAAATTGCGAACATCTCTATATGGGCTCAAACAGGCACCTCGTGCCTGGTATCAACATTTTGAAAATTATATTCTAACCATTGGCTTTGTGTGCAGCAAAAGTGGCACGTCCTTATTTATTTACAAGCAAGGCAATGACATAGACTACCTCTTGCTCTATGTCGATGACATTGTTCTCACCGCTTCCTCTTCGGCACTTAAAAACAGCCTCATCTCCGCCCTAAAGCAGGAATTTGACATGACTGATCTCGGCCCTCTATCGTATTTTTTGGGAATTGCTGTCACACGCCACAAAAACAGCATGTTCCTTTCACAACGAAAGTACATTGACGAGATTATCAAACGTGCCCATATGGAAGCTTGCAAACCGGTAGCAAATCCTGTCGATACGAACTCAAAACTCAGTCTTCACATCGGCGATCCAGTTGAAGACCCGTCTCTCTACCATAGCCTCGCTGGGGCTCTGCAGTACATCACCATCACTCGCCCCGACATCGCATACGCCGTTCAACAAATATTCCTGTTTATGCATGCCCCTCTTCTCCCTCACTTTAATGCACTAAAACGCATCATTCGATATCTCAAGGGCACGTCGGATCACGGGTTGACTCTTTACGCTTCAGCCTCCACGCAACTTGTCACATACACCGATGCCGATTGGGGCGGCTGCCTAGACTCCCGACGCTCCACGTCTGGTTATTGCGTTTTCCTCGGCGACAACCTCGTCTCTTGGTCCGCTAAGCGACAACTAACCCTTTCCCGATCAAGTGCTGAGGCTGAATACAGAGGGGTTACCAATGTCGTGGCTGAGGCATGTTGGCTGCGAAATCTCCTCCTTGAACTACACAACCCGCTACAACGAGCCACCATCGTATACTGTGACAACGTCTCCGCAGTTTATCTATCGGGGAACCCGGTACAGCATCAACGGACGAAACACATCGAAATGGATATCCATTTTGTCTGGGAAAAAGTGGTTCTTGGTCAAATCAAGGTCCTTCATGTTCCTTCCGCCTACCAGTACGCAGACATTTTCACCAAGGGCCTTCCACGACAACTTTTTCTCGATTTTCGGGACAGCTTGAGCGTCCGACCTCCTCCCGCTCAAACTGCGGGGGACTCTTAGCCAATCATATCTCGTGTATAGTTAGAGATTGTTTGTTATAGAATGTATATCCTTTCCTTATTGTTAGGAAGTATCTTGTATTTATACCTCATTGTTTATTGTGGAATGAATCAATCGAATTACACCAAACTTTAGAAGGTTATGGTCGGTTAGCACCACTTCTTTATGATGGTTCATGTGAAGATCTGGATTGAAAGTTAGCGGGTCATCTGAGACATCAAGGTTCCGTCCGAGCCCAGGTCGGCTCAATAACACATGGCTACCCTTAGGTATAAAGTATCCGGCGACAACAGTATCACTCAATGACACGTGTGGGAGGTTGAAAGGTGCAACTGGGCGTAACCTGAAAGCCTCATTTACACAGGATTTGATATAAATGAGGTTTGGTATGTCAGATTCTTGAACTAGTCGCTCTTTTTAGACCACCAAATCCAGCTCTTGCACCGCTTTATCGAAGATCCTTGGTTGGTTTATCATTTCTGCCATTGCCTATTCGATACCATTCGCTAGATTATCAAAAGTTGCCAATATCAATTCGTGTAATATACCAAAGTTTTAAATCATATTGCATAAAAATATCAAAACTGTCGATCCTAAATCTCCAAAAATCACGTTAATCTTACAAAGATTTGGGCTTTGATTTGATTTGCAGTTAGTCGAGGGTTCTTGAGGTTGATAAAAACGTCAAGCAAGTCATCTTCTTTCGTCCTAAGGCCATCTTTCCATTCTTGAATCCTTTCATCAACCAAACGATCTTGATGCTTTCTTGCTGTGCGTATAGCCTTCCTTATAATCCTCTCGTAGTTATCCATCTCAACCACAGTAAGTAATCTGTCACACAAAATGAATAGACGTATCCGAGAACTGTCAAAAGGGAATCGATATGTTCAATCTCCTCGTCCCTGGGTCCACCATCTGTGTTCCCTTTGCCGAAATACCTACTCCCAAACATGACATTCCGAATGACGTTGCTCGAGTATTGTTGCACCAAAGTCCTTATGTTCATGACCCCTCCAATGACAGTAGCATTGGTATGGCATTGTTTGTAAATGTACCTAAAATATGCAGACATTTAGCTATCAAATATATCACAACAAGATGGACGAATGAGGCGATCGAGTGTTGGAAAAGGTAAAAACGGATGTGTCGGTTAGTTTGAATAACTTTTTGAAAAGGAATTTGGTCTGTCCCATATCAGAATACCTGATGGACTCGCCATAACTGTTTTTATTTAATGGTTTAATTTCATAAATTATTGATGCATTAAGCATGATTATAAGAATTAATCTTAAAATTAATTGTCAAAAAATATTCAAAAATCATAGATAAACAATAATTTAATTGAAATATTGATAAATATATGTTATTGGAAATACTTATTAGATTGCCATTAGTTTTGAAATGATAATTCTTCTATTAAGATGCTATAAAAACTATTCATACATACAACTATAATTCTACTCTCATCTCATACTTAGGGTCATTAAATCATGATTTAAAAATATTACAATTCTAACTTTATCCTACTTTTTTGTAGTATATATGCCAATTCTTATTAGAATTATTGTTTTATATTTATTTTGATTTTCCATATATAGTTATACAAAAAGGAAAATTAATTTGAGGATGGTATTACACATACAAGGGAATTCATGGAAGACCCTATTAAAGCACGCATATATCTTAGATTATTCGAGGATGGTGACTCCTTCACTTGCAAGGAACTGTTGTAATGAAAGATTGTGAAATGAACAAGAAATTGATTTGTGCAAGATGCCTTGAATTCAATTGAATATCTGTATATATACATGAGAAAAGAAAAGTAACGAACATAACAGAAATAAAAGTTAAATTACAAATCTACCCTTGAAACTAACAAACTCATAACTGAATCTAATCAGACTTGAGCATCCTTCTGTAATGTAATTTAACACCCCCCGTCAAGCTTGTGGTTATTGAAAACACCAAGCTTGGAGACAGCTTCTAAATGCTTTGGGCCTGATAAATTTTTAGTGAAAATATCGGCTAACTGGTCAACAGAAGAGACATGAGAAAGATCAATAAGACCAGCTTGAACTTGTTCACGGACATAATGACAATCGATTTCAATGTGCTTAGTTCGTTCGTGAAAGACAGGATTTGAAGCTATGTAAATGGAAGCCATGTTATCACAACGAAGAGGAATGGGAGTAATGTTTGGAACATTAAATTCTGTGAATAAGCGACTCAACCAAGCCAATTCTGCACACACCCTTCTCATGGATCGATACTCAGCTTCCGCTGAGGATAAAGAGACAGTTAATTGCTTTTTTGATTTCCATGAAATGGGTGTTCCACTAAATGTTATGTAATAACCACTGACAGATCTGCGTGTGATCGGGCATGCAGCCCAGTCTGAATCACAGAAAGCTTCAAGTTTGAAGCTTTGTTGATCGTTGAAGAATATGGCTTGATGTGAAGTACATTTCAGATACTGTAAGACATGTAAAGCGGCATTTAGATGAGGTTGTGAAGGAGTTTTGTTGAACTGGCTCAAGTATTGTATTGAAAAAGACAGATCCGGTCTAGTGTGTACAAGAAAATTGAGTTTACCAATCAATTGTCGATAAACAGTAGGGTCGGGTAATGGATCATCCATGATAGGTAAAAGTTTAACTTGAGAAGGTAAAGGAGCAGTAACAGAAATAGTATCATGGATATTGTAGTTCTGAATCAATTCATTGATGAATTTGGTTTGATGAGCAACCATGCCACCTTTTATCTTTTTGAATTCAATACCCAAGAAGAAATTCAAAAATCCCAAATCCTTAATTTGGAATTTATTATGTAGAAAAGCTTTAAGCTTGATGATTTCTTCAGTATTGTTGCCCGTAACTAGAACATCATCAACATATATAGCAACTATGATTATAGATGAATCATTCTTTTTAAGAAATAAAGAATGATCATTGGGTGAATGTTTGTAACCCTGTTGATATAAAGATTCAGAAAGTTTAGAGTACCACTGACGTGACGCTTGTTTTAAGCCATATAGTGATTTGTTGAGTTTGCATACAAGAGACGGGGTTGTCATTGTATGTCCTGGAGGTAATTTCATAAAGACTTCCTCATGTAGTTCACCATGTAAAAAGGCATTGTTAACGTCAAACTGATGAATATTCCAGTGGTTTTTAACAGCAAGAGCAACCAAACTGCGTACAGTAGTGAACTTGATGACAGGTGAGAAAGTTTCATGAAAATCAATACCTTCTTTTTGAGTGAATCCTTTAGCCACCAGTCTAGCTTTAAAACGTTCTACCGAACCATCAGCTTTCAATTTGACCTTGTAAACCCAACGACAAGAGATGGGTTTCTTGCCTTTTGGAAGTTTCACTATGTCCCACGTGTTATTTGCCTTAAGAGCATCAAGTTCAGATTTCATAGCGTGTTCCCACTCAGGAATACCTTTTGCCTGATGATAGAAAGCTGGTTCAAAAGTTGGAGTAGATTGCGAAGACACGTGAGCAACATGACTGGTATTTGGTTGATGATGAAAGGCTTCATTGATACATAGATTTGTGATAGTATGCATACATAAAAAATTTGAATCGTCAACAGTTACATTATTACAAATGTAATCTTTTAATCTTGTAGAAGGCACAGAAGTTCTTGTTGTTCTTCGTAATGCAGGAAGAGGATTGGGTTGATTGTTTGGAGCATGTTGAGTGAGTGGAATAGGTAATGATAAAGAAGGAGGAGAGGATGAAGAATTGGTTGTTTTTGAAAATTCTTCAACAGTAATAGGAAGATAAGGTTTAGGAGATATGGTAGTTTGAATTGCATGAAGGGGAAATATATTTTCAAAGAATTTGATATCCCGTGAAATATGAATTTGATGAGTAATCAAATTAAGTACACGAAAGGCTTTTTGTCCTGAGGGATATCCCAAAAAAATACAAGGATGTGCACGCACCATAAATTTATCCCTGTTGACCGGTGAAGAGGATATAAAACATAAACAGCCAAAAACCTTTAAAGACGAAAGATCAGGTTTAGTACTGTATAATTTTTCATAAGGAGATTTATAGTCAATAATTCGTGAAGGGATTCGATTGATTATGTAGACAGCCATCTTTGTACATTCTCCCCAATAAGAATTTCCAACACCAGATTGAAAATAGAGTGCTCTTGCAACTTCAAGTATATGCCTATGCTTTCTTTCCACCAAGCCGTTTTGTTGTGGTGTGTGAGGAGTAGATTTCTGATGGATTATACCATTTTGTTGAAAAAAATGTATACCCTCAATACTAGAACCGAGTTCCTTAGCATTATCAGAACGTATGCATTTAATAGTTATATTAAACTGCGTTTTGATGAAAGACACAAAAGCTTTAATGAGGGTAAGAGCATAACTCTTATGGCTAAGAAGGTGAACCCAAGTATGTCTAGTGTAATCATCTACAATAGTTAGGAAGTATTTATGACCATCATACGTAGAATGTTTATAGGGGCCCCACACATCAATATGAATAAGATCAAAGGGGGCAGTGGTATGAGTAAGACTTTGTGGGAAGCTAGGTCTGGTTTGTTTTGCTTGTGCACATAGAAGACAAGCATCAATATCAGAATTATGATAGTTTGAAGGAAGAGAAAGAAGAGACTTTAAAGTATCCAAAGAAATGTGACCAAGTCGTTTATGCCACATTAGAACAGTTGAATTAGAAATAGTGACATGATTACAATTGGAAAAAAAAGAAGAAACAGAAAAACTATAGGATAAGTTGCGTTTGAGGTCTTCATATTCAAACACATACAGATCGTTTATTCTTTTTCCTAACACACCAAGAGCAAGTTTATTCTTCTGCAAAGGGTCCTGCATGAGACAAGTCTCATCAGTAAAAAGAATGAATGTTTGGAGTTGTTTTGAAAGTTTTGTTACAGAAACAAGATTAAACTTGAAAGAAGGAACATAGAGTACATTTTGAAGAACAATTGATTCATGTACTTTAACATCACCATAATGTGAAACAATTAGACTGAATCCATTAGGAAGTCCAATCGTGTGAGGCTGAGAAAAAGGAATCATCGATGAAAAGAGATTAGGATTGGAGCACATATGATCTGTGGCTCCACTATCAATGATGAAAGAAAGATGTGGTTTAAGATATGAAGAAGATTTATAGACATTGGAGACAAAATGAGCGAAATAGAAGGAAGTTTTACCATCCGAATTCATTGCAGGAGCATGAACCAAAGCATTGTTGGATGAGGAGGATTGAATTGCTGACTGATTAATCAGTTGAAGTAGATGTTCATACTGATCATGAGAAATAGTTGAAGAAGTGTCAATGGCAGCCATTTGAACAGTGGACTTAGGTTCTTCTTTCTTAGACTTAGTAAACTTGAAATTGGCGGGAAAGCCAATAAGACGGTAACACTGAGCCTTAGAGTGACCTGATTTCTTGCAATGAGAGCATGTCAAGGTCTTCTTTGACGAATTGGGAGAAGGTTCAGTGAAAGTATGCATGGCAATTGCTTCAGGATTGATAATATGAGGGATGTTGATTTCACGTTGTCTCTCTTCTTGAACTATCATAGAGTATACAGTGGAAACACTGGGAAGTGGTTTCATCATTAAAATTTGTCCCCTAAGGACTTTGTATGTATCATTTAACCCCATGAGTAATTGTATAAGACGTTGATCATCAAGGAAATTGCGAATACCAGTAGCAGCAGCACATGTACAAGCAGGAATGTTCTGAACAATGCTTAATTCATCCCAGACTTTCATCAATTTCGTGAAATAAGAGGAGAAATCATCAGATCCTTGAGATATGGAATAGAGTTGTTGCTGAATTTGATAAATCAAGGCTCCATCGGTTTGTTCATAGCGATGATTGAGTTCTCGCCAGATCGCAGCAGCAGTTTGAAGAAACAAAACACTTTGAGCAATATTCGGATGAAGAGAATTGAGTAACCAACTAATCACCATGGAATTGACACGAAACCATGTAGAATAATTGGGATCATCAGTAGAAGGTGGAGAAATTGAGCCATCAACGAATGCGATTTTGTTCTTTGCAGCAAGAGCAATAGTCATTGAACGTTTCCATGATGAAAATCCATTGCCATTAAAGACAGATGAGACAAGTACAGATCCTGGATTATCAGATGATCCAAGATAGTAAGGACTGGAAACGTCGATTGAAGGAGATGATGATGAGGATGATGAAGGTGTCGTACTCATGATGAAATCGAATCGAAATAGAAGTAAGAAACGAAGAAAAAAGGAAGATTGAATCAGAGATTTCGCGGAAATTGGATCGTAGATACTGATACCATGTTGTAATGAAAGATTGTGAAATGAACAAGAAATTGATTTGTGCAAGATGCCTTGAATTCAATTGAATATCTGTATATATACATGAGAAAAGAAAAGTAACGAACATAACAGAAATAAAAGTTAAATTACAAATCTACCCTTGAAACTAACAAACTCATAACTGAATCTAATCAGACTTGAGCATCCTTCTGTAATGTAATTTAACAGGAACCATTGAAGATGAGTGTTTCTGGTTTGGTTCTTTCTTGTTAGTTGTATTAATAGTTCGGTTGCACTGTATCACGGGTGTTATAGTAATTTCATGTTAATGATGGCAAAAGATAATCACATGTAATTATTATAAAAAAAATATTCTTAACATTTTCTTGTGAGTAAGCTCTTAAATACAACAGAAAGAACCATCTTCTATTTTTAACCCTAAACAACACGTAATAATTTCCTTTCGTTGTATCACGCGGTATGCACTTAAAATGTGACATGTTTTCTGAAATAAACAAATTTTATTAGCCAGTCGATTGGTTTATTTGCCAATGTAACCTATAGTATCAAAAAAATTATCATCTAAACTGTCCAAAAGTATTACCATAAAGTTACGCTTTTTTGTTTCGTTTTAACCATGTATTTACAAAATTATACTTTTTTGTTCTGTTTTAACTATGTATTTAGAAACAATTTTCAAACAATTGATATGCAAAGCTTTCCAGCAAAATGTGATTGACGCAGAAATAGTCGTTGGCCAACATGCCGACAAAAAGGTCTTTTTGCCAAGAATTCCATTATGTTCGTCTGACGATGAGATGTTTCCACTCAAACCGAAGAGAAAGCAATTTCCAATTCGTCTTAGTTTCTCTATGACGATCAATAAAGCTCAAGGACAAACAATTTCAAATGTTGGTGTATATCTACTAGAATCGGTCTTTTCATATGGTCAACTTTATGTGGCGTTGTCCAGAGGAATATCCCGTGTCAATACAAAGGTTTTAGTAAAGCCAGCCAAAACGTTCATTCATGATTGATGTTACACATCAAATATAGTGTATAAAGAAGTCCTATATGATAAATAAGGTACAATCGAAAACTTAATAATTTACAAATGTTACCATATGTATTTAATATATTGAATTGATGTTTCTTGCAGTGCATAACTATGTATTTGTTCGTCGAGCTTTATCTATCAATATTCTAATTGAACAAACTTTGTGGATTGTCGAGGGTTATAATTTATACTATTCAAAACAATAGATACTTCCAAATGTATATTTTATTTTGATTCAAGTAAGAACATTTGTGTAATTGGTCAACTATTTAATTGGCTTTGTGTACGTGTTTGTGTGCCCATGTGGCTATGCGTTAGTTTATTTTGTATCGATTGCATGTGTGTTTAGATCAAGCGGAGTAGGATTACACATTGAACACTCTAAATCGTAAACCTAAACTCTACATAATAAACATTAAACTTTACGTCGTAAACAAAAAACCCTAAGCCATAACATATAAAGTTGAACGTTAAATCGTAAACCCTAAACTGCAAACTGTAAACCCTAAACCTAAACCGAAAACACAAACATTGTAATCCTTAACATAAAACAACTAACCTAATCAACCTCGACAGCCCCTCCCCCCACCCCCTCCTCACCGACGAAATGTCCACCCGCCGCAGCGCGCGGGTCCACTGCTAGTATATATATATATATATATATATATATATATATATATATATATATATATATATATATATATATATATATATATATATATATATATATATATATATATATATATATATATATATATATATATATATATATATATATATATATATATATATATATATATATATATATATATATATATATATATATATATATATATATATATATATATATGTAGGTTATAATACAAATTACATCTATTGTGTGAATATAGGACTGATTCTTGTCCAATCATTTGTGAGGGGCACTTTAGTATTAATATACTTAATTATATTTATTTTCTCTCTCTACAAATTTTCTTATTATACAATCATTTAATATACCCTCCACCATCATTCTCTCTCTCTCTCTCTCTCTCTCTCTCTCTCTCTCACACTCTCTCAAAACCCTAACCCCAAATCGAACCTGAAGATGGTGTTTAGAACACCTTGCTCTGATCCACAGTCCAAGTCGCACGTGGTGAACATGATGAATTCGCTAATATTGTAACTAGCGGTGAATTTCTACACAGATCGAGGAGATACGGGGGTAGTGAAGGTGGCGATTGGTGCTACTACTTCCGTTATCGCCACGGCTATCGGTGCAGGCTCTCACAATAACATCGACGAAGAAGAACAGGGAGAAGCGGGGAGCGATCGATGTCGGTTGGAACACCGACGAAGGGGGTTAGTAGAGATGGATCTCCGCTCAACTACAACCCTTCGTCAAGTATTTTTCTTTGTCGTCGTCAATTGATCATCAAAAAATTTGATCTCCGCCTTTTTTCTGGATTTCGGAAAGGCATTCTCTAAGAATGGTTCAAGTTCATTCTCCGAGAATGTGTCTCCTGGTGGTATGCCATATTGGACACCGAGAACAGATGAAGATATAAAGCCCAAAATACCCATTCTTTGAGAATGAGAGTCATTCTTTGTGTACCCATTCTTTGAGAATTGAGAATGAGTCATACTTCACGTAAGATATTTTTTTAAGACTGTCTGCATCTCTTTGTGTACCCCATTCTTTGAGAATGAGAGTCATTCTTTGTGGAAGTCGGTAAGCATAAATGTAGAAATCCTAAATTGTGTATTGATTCTCCAAGAATATGTTTTCGATGTCGTAATTGATTCGCATTCTCAGAGAATGTACATGATTATATATCTTGAATGCTTATTTGATTCTTAGAGAATGTACATGATTATGTATCTTGAACCATTCTCGGTGAATAATGTTGCTTATGTGAAACTACGTAACAGCCATCATATACATTCTTAAAGAATGTGATACTAAAAACACAAACCCAACCATGTACATTCTTAGAGAATGTGATACTAAAAAGACAAACTCAAACTACGTAACAACCATCTGCGCAATAGTATGTCAGTGGCATGGTTTGTTACCACATCTATGGTTGGAGGCTTCTTTGTTTACGTAAGCGATAATCGATGTTCTTCCCCAGAAATCGTTTTTATGCTAGCTTCATTCTCATCGTCAATGTAATAATCGTAAATAGAGAAAATGAAGGAACCAAAATTGATTTTAATCGATCTTCAAAATTGATTTAAAAAAAATATCGTTTCCTTATTTGTAGGTATATTAAAATGCTCATTGTACCTTAATCGGATGATTTCAATGATTTTTATTTAATTATTTTATTTTAATTGCACAACTGCCACTATCATCTAAGCCCTTGATTTTTTTTCAATCTAATGGTCCATAATTGGTCCTACATTCACACAATACTTACCAAATGTATTCACACATAATTGGTCTCTACATCCACAACTTGATTTTTTGCACATGTGCTTATAGATGAGGTGATGGAATCAGGCATTCCAAACAGAGGATGAACCAAGCTGCAGAAGCTACCTTAAGCAATACAGGCTCTCAAATCTGGTGTAAACTCTGATTCATTACTCCTATGTAGCAACCACATTTTAAAGAATTTCAGGATTTTAAAAAGGTAACAATTTTACTTTCCAAATACAAGTAGAGACTATGTTTTTTTAATTTTTATTATATTTTTTTTTTTGGTTTTGATGAACTTTATTATGCTTACTTTTTTATTATTGTTGTTAGACTATAGCCCAAGTAAATATTATTCCTAGCCCATGTATGGGTATTCGTAGCTTTAGGGCTTGGCCCACGTGGTCTTATGTATATTGTATTTATATGTTTCCTTGTATTCTTTGCCGACTAATGAGAATGACGAGTCTCAACATGGTATCACGAGCCTAACATACGCTCCTTCCTGATTTTCCTCTCCTTCCTTCTTCTACCCGATTCTTTCCTTTCCTGCTTCTCCTTCATCCTCGTGTTCTTTTGCTTCTCCTCACGATCATCACCATGTCCGGTGAAGGACCTCAACCATCTACACCTATCGCCAAACCCTATGGCGTAACCAACATCCGAACATATGTACCACTGGTTCTCGATCTTGCAACTCACAATTATGAACCGTGGCGAGATCTTTTCACTGCTCATTGCATCGCGTTTGAAGTCGACGATCACATTGACGGATCCTACGACTCTACTCCCACCGACCCCATGTGGCAGAAAACCGATAAGCTTGTCAAACTTTGGCTTTTCGGTTCCATTGCTCAAAACCTCATCACCACAGTCTACACAACAAATGCCACCGCCCGGAAGATCTGGTTGAATATCGAAGCACTTTTCCGCAAAAATCAGCATGCCAACGCCATGCAATTAGAGAGTGAATTACGCTCCATTTCAATGGGGGATCTTTCTGTCCATGATTATTTTACAAAAGTCAAGAAGCTTGCAGATCTTCTCGAGGGGATTGGTGAGAAGGTCAAAGAAAAACACGTGGTGTTTCACGCTCTAAATGGATTATCGAGTAAGTTTGATAATACCGTCGGCATTATTCGCTTCTGTGAACCGTTCCCCACCTTAGATGAAGCGAAATCCATGCTTCAAGTTGAAGAACAGAGGCTTAACAACCTCCGTGTTCCTGCTGCATCTCACGACCATCACCCGTCTTCCCCACAGATTTTGAATGTCTCTTCTCCCTCATCGAACTCCAATAACCGAGGCGGCGGAAATCAGTCTCGCCGGAATTCTCGGGGTGGCAGCAACCACCAGCATCGCTGCCGGAATTCTCAGGCCGCCGGTCAAACCCCGAGTCAACAGCCCTACGGCTGGGTCTTCTTCCCGCCTCCGTCAAATCCCTTTGCTTGGTCTCCGTCAACTGCTCCTGCGACACAGCCTTCGTGGCCTACTTCTTCAGCCCACCAGTCGTGGGTCTCCTCCAATCAGCAACAGCAAAGCCCACAGTGGATAAGGCCCAATAACACACCTGGGCTTCTTGGTCAGCGTCCCCCTACAGCCCAATCTCTCCACAATGGAAGCCCACAGGTGCATCTACAGTCCAGCAGCACTATTCAGCCCCTGTGGGCATGGCTTGGCAGTCCGGACCAGCCCACCTCCCTCCCGAGCACGTTTAGCACCATGTCGTTGACCGACCCATCACCCGGCGAATGGGTCATGGACACCGGGGCCACCGATCACGTCCATGCCAACGCAGGTATACTCAAAACCATTTTTAATAGTGCTAATAATCCTCGAAATATTTTTGTCGGTAACGGATCTGCAATTCCTGTCACGACCTCGGGACATACCTTCTTTCCTCTACCTAACCCTTATCGTCTGCTCCATTTAAAAAACGTCCTCATTACCCCATATATAATTAAAAATATTATTTCTGTACGTCAATTTACCACTCAAAATAATTGCTCTATTGATTTTGATCCGTTTGGTTTTACTGTTCTTGATTATCAGACACGGCGCCCGCTAATCCGCTGTGACAGCTCTGGACATCTCTACCCGGTTACTAGGCCTTCCAATCATGCGTTCATCTCCACCACCCCCAACATGTGGCACCAACGCCTTGGTCACCCTGACAATCACGTGTTGAAGCATTTACTTTCTAGTCGTTTGCTTTCGTGTCATAAGGAATCGTCTAATGTTACTTGTCAAGCCTGTCAACTTGGCAAACACACTAGACTTCCATTTTTTAATTCAAACTCTATTGTTTCTGCACCTTTTGAAATTGTTCATTCTGATGTATGGACTTCTCCTATTAATAGTTGTGGTGGATTGCAATATTACATTTTTTTCTAGATCATTATACTCATTATCTTTGGGTTTATCCGCTTAAAAATAAATCTGACGCTTTTTCGAAAGGGTAAATTTCATAAAAAACACTAACTTTTCAAAAAATTTCGATTTTGACACTGTATTATTTTTTTTTCAATTAAGTCACTATGTTTTCAATTTAGTTTCAATTTTGACCATTTGACCGGTCATCCTGGTAGTCAGCTGACGTGACATGATGACGTGTCAGGTCTTTGATGATGCGACAATGACGTGGCATGCTGACGTGGCACCCGAGTGTCAAAATTGAAACAAAATTGAAAACATAGTGACTTAATTGGAAAAAAATTGAAAACTTAGTGTTTTAATTGAAAAAAATAACACAGTGTCAAAATCAATTTTTTTTTTTAAAGTTAGTGTCTTTTTTGGAATTTTTTCTATATTTTTTAAAATGATAAATTTGTTTTTTTTACGTTTTTAGAACGTATAAATATATTTTTTACAAGTATAAAGACGTATTTTTATACTTTTAGAAGCATACATACATTTTCATAAGTATATATACGTATTTATACTTCTAAAGACGTAAAAATATATTTATACTTCTAAAAATGTATTATACTTCTAAAAATATAATAATATGTATTTATACTTTTAAAGACGTAAAAACATATTTATACTTCTAACCGAACGTACTTAAACCAACATAAAAATATATTTATATTTCTAAAAACATAAAAATATGTATTTATACTTCTAACGACGTAAAAACATATTTATACAACTAAAATGTATTATACTTCTAACAGAACGAACGTAAACCAACATAAAAATATGTATTTATACTTCTAAGTGAAAAAACATGCACGGACGAACTTAAACCAACATAACGGAACAAATATAAACAAACAAATATAAACAAACAAACATAAATTAACGAACAAATACTTATTTTTATGTTTTTAGAAATATAAAATACGTTTTTTTTACATATAATCACGTATCGTATCAATCAAAAGCACGTTTGTAATGAAAAAATGTCAAGAAAGAGTTTTAAACTCGTTTTATAATACGTATTTTATTGATATATACATGTTTATATGCAGAAAAACGTATTTATATTTTTAAAAGCATAAAAATATACATTTATATATACTTATGACAATGTATCTATGTTTCTATAAAAATACGTATTTATACTTGTAAAAAAATATATTTATACGTTCTAAAAATGTAAAAAGACGAATTTATCATTTAAAAAAATGTAGAAAAATTTCCAAAAAAGACACTAACTTTTCAAAAAAAAAATGATTTTGACACTGTGTTATTTTTTTTTCAATTAAAACACTAAGTTTTCAATTTTTTCCAATTAAGTCACTATGTTTTCAATTTTGTTTCAATTTTGACACTCGGGTGCCACGTCAGCATGCCACGTCAGCATCGCATCATCAAAGACTGACACGTCATCATGCCACGTCAGCTGACTACCGGGTTGACCGGTCAAATGGTCAAAATTGAAACCAAATTGAAAACACAGTGACTTAAATGAAAAAAATTGAAAACTTAGTGACTTAATTGACAAAAAAAATAATACAGTATCAAAATCGAAATTTTTTGAAAAGTTAGTGTCTTTTATGAAATTTGCCCTTTTCGAAATTCTTACATTTCCATAATATTGTTAAAAATCAATTCGGGGCATCCATTAAACAGTTTCAATGCGACAACGGGTGTGAATACAATAACCAACACTTTCAAAATCACTTTGCCTCCTACGGTATCTCCTTCCGATTCTCATGCCCCCACACCTCTCAACAAAATGGAAAATCCGAACGCATGATACGCACCATAAACAATATGATGCGCACACTTCTTTTCCACTCACACCTACCCCCGACCTTTTGGGCCGAGGCTCTTCATATGACTGCCCATCTTCTCAATATTCTACCATCTGCATCCATAGCCAATGGCACTCCCCACTACCGCCTCTTTCACCAACACCCCACCTATGACCACCTACGTGATTTTGGCTGTCTGTGCTTCCCTCTTCTCCACACCACACATAAACTCGAGCCTCGTTCCACACGTTGCATTTTCCTCGGGTACCCAACTCAGCATCGTGGGTTCTGCTGCTATGACCTTTCCACCCAAAAGATCCTTATTTCTCGTCACGTCACTTTTGACGAGTCTATTTTCCCGTACGGCTCGGTCACTCCCACCGAACCACCCTCATATGATTTCCTCACCGACACTGACATCTCGCCCATTACCCGTCAAATCCTTCAGCCGACTGCCCCTCCCACCACCCCACCCTCCCACCACCCCACCCTCCCACTACCCCACCCTCCCCTACAATGCCTGACACCCCCCACTCCAGAAAACCCACTGCCTCATATTGATCCGCCCACTCCTGCGGACCCTCCTTCTCTCGTTCTCCCTCCTCCTCCTCCCCCATCCACTCGTATAGACACCCGCTTACAGAGTGGCATAACTAAGCCTAAACAGCGTCTCAACCTTCACTCCACTTCTATCTCATCTATCCCGAGGTCCTATGTACAGGCTTTGAAAGATCCAAATTGGCAAAAAGCCATGCACGAGGAATACAATGCACTAATTACGAATGGTACTTGGGTATTGGTTCCTAGACCCCAGGAGCAAATGTGGTTCGCTCTATGTGGTTGTTTAAACAAAAGTTCAATGCCGATGGGTCTCTCTCTCGCTATAAAGCGCGATTAGTTGCCAACGGCCGCAGTCAGCAGCCCGGGATCGATTGTGACGAGACATTTAGTCCGGTAGTCAAACCGGCTACTATACAGACTGTACTCAGCTTGGCCATCTCTCGACACTGGCCTATCCATCAGCTTGATGTCAAGAATGCATTTCTTCATGGGCACCTTCATGAGACGGTTTACATGCACCAGCCCAGGGTTCCGAGACCCTACGCACCCGGACCATGTATGTCACCTTCAGCGATCTCTGTACGACCTCAAACAGGCTCCCAAGGCATGGTATCAGCGCTTTGCGAACCATGCTATTCGCCTTGGCTTCACTCATAGTCTCACAGACTCCTCTCTGTTCACCTACTGCCATGGGTCATACACCGCGTTCTTGTTACTATATGTCGATGACATCATCCTCACAGCATCTTCCACGACGCTCCTCCGGTCCATCATTGCTCAGCTTGGCCGCGAGTTTGCGATGACTGATCTAGGGGCACTGAATTACTTCCTGGGCATCTCTGCTACTCGCACCCCCCACGACATGTTTCTCTCTCAAAGAAAATATGCCACCGAGATCCTAGAGCGTGCCCACATGCTTCAGTGTAACCCAGCTCGGACTCCGGCTGAGACCACACATAAGCTGGTGGACACCGGGCCCCCCATCGCGAATCCCACCATGTACCGCAGCCTAGCCGGCACACTTCAGTACTTGACTTTCGCTCGCCCGGATATTGCTTTTGCGGTCCAGCAGATATGTCTCTTCATGCATGACCCCAGGGAGCCTCACCTACATGCCCTCAAGCGTATCTTGCGCTATATTCGAGGGACCCTGGATCACGGGCTTCAGCTTCACGCCTCCCGATCATCTGACCTGGTCGCCTACTCTGACGCCAACTGGGGCGGGTGCCCCGTCTCACGCCGCTCAACCTCTGGCTATTGCGTGTTCTTAGGCGATAACCTCATATCTTGGTCCTCTAAGCGCCAAAGCGTAATCTCTAGGTCTAGCACGGAAGCTGAATATCGTGGCGTTGCCAACGCCGTTGCGGAAACTTGCTGGGTCCGTAACTTGCTTCGTGAGCTACGGTGCCCCCGACCAAGGCAACTATCGTCTACTGCGACAACATCAGCTCGGTCTACATGTCATCAAATCCGGTTCAGCATCAACGCACAAAACACGTCGAGATAGACATTCACTTTGTCCGAGACCAGGTCGCAAGAGGTTTGGTTCGGGTATGCCACATCCCGTCATCAGCTCAATATGCCGATATATTCACCAAAGGCCTTCCCACGCAGCTATTCAATGACTTCAAAACCAGTTTGAACGTGCAGATTTCTCCTCCCGATCAAACTGCGGGGGGATGTTAGACTATAGCCCAAGTAAATATTATTCCTATCCCATGTATGTGTATTCGGAGCTTTAGGGCTTGGCCCACGTGGTCTTATGTATATTGTATTTATATGTTTCCTTGTATTCTTTGCCGGCTAATGAGAATGACGAGTCTCAACAATTGTAAATAAAAAGTTCATTAATCAAGTACTTAGTTAACTTAGTTAACGTGATGTGTGTGTGCATGTAAGTACATTGCCCATTCCCTGTTTTAATGTTGTTATCATATATCATGCTTAGATATGTAATGAAGTCGTTTGTGGAATGTAACTTCATAGCTGCTTAAACTAACAACATAACTAACTAAGGGTTATTGTCACTATAGCACAATTAAGTTTGGTGTTTGTCCCGGATAGGTCATTAAAGTTTTTTTTTGCGCAATAGGTCACTAAAGTTGAATTTTACGTGCTGAATAGGGGCTCGACGTTAAAACTAACCGATTAACAAGTTAACACGCTTAGTTGGCATGGTGATGTGGCAACATATAGGCCACGTCATATACACATTTCTAGGTTTTGAAATCAACTTCTTTTTCCTTTGTGATGAGTTGCTCAACAGAAAAAGAATGTTAACACCGAAAGTCAAGTTCTCTTCCTCCCATAGTCAAATTGGAGTTAATAGATCCGTCGGATAGCATTTTCGACTGTATACACATTCCGATTTGCGATTTTGTTAACAATTTTAGATTATGTAATGGTTTGTGTTTTTGATCTGGTTATTGCCCCTCCGATTTGTAGATTTTTTTGTTTGGCTTTATGGTGGGCATTTTTTTATTTCAATCTGGTTAATCCTCCTGAGCTCCGCGAACCTGTTAGCGTGTGATTTGGTTTTAGTAGAACTAACAAAGAATTTTGATCTCGATGCCTAAAATGGCTTTATATTCTTTATTTGCAAGTTTTGTGTTTAGGTTTTTACAAGAGGGTTTGTATTTAGGTGTTTTCATTTGCAAGAATTTTAATTTTGATGCCTAATATGAGCTTTATATTCTTCATGTGCAAGTTTTTGTTTTCAATCTGGTTAATCCTCCAATCACGAGACGTGTCTCGGCAGGTTCTCCGACAGCAAATCGTCAGGTTAGTAACTCGGTTGCATTGTTAAAGAAAATAAACAGCACATCGAAAGGGAAGTAGGAGTAAGACGACATGTCTGATGGGTTCCACGATGAGTGAAAAGGAACGACATGAAGTTGTTGCAAACAACTTGGAGAAGCTTTAAATGCGGCGCTTGGAAGTCCCCTCGAAGTAATACAGACATGTCTTCAACATACTCCCCTCTCTGCCTATTCTCGCTTGGAAGTCCATCATCAAATGCTAATCTTCCAACGCCTGTTTCTTAGAATCCTTAAATCATTTCGTCAAAATACGTAGTTTAGGAATATACCCAGACCATAAAGTATTCCCTTCCGTCTTAAAATATTGCACCCATTTAATGTATTTCAAGTTTGGGGAATCCCTTCACGCTTGTTTTGTTCGGGTTAGATTGGAATTCGATGTCTTCACAGGAAACATATTGTTAATTTGATGGTGGCACTAGACAGAAGTGAAAACTTCACGACCTTTGGAAAAACCTTTGGAAAAACTTTAAACTTCACGACCTTCGGAAAACGTGGAACAAAGGCAATCAGAATATGTATATGACGTGGCCTATATGTTGCCATGTCACCATGCCAACTAAGCAGGTTAACTTTTAAATCAGTTAGTTTTAACGTCGAGCCCCTATTTAGTACGTAAAATCCAACTTTAGTGACCTATTGCACAAAAAAAAACTTTAGTGACCAATCCGGGACAAATATCAAACATAATTATGCTACAGTGACAATAACCCAACTAACTAAATGACAATTTTACCGTTCTTTGTTTGGTTTTCTACCAATATAGGCAATGTTAGTTGGTGTAATACCGTAATTTTAATTTATGGTAGGGTTGTTTTAATTTTAATATAAACGAGATTAGATAAGTTAAAACACGAGTTAAGATGTTTAGAAACTCATCTAAGAGAAGTAGGATGTTAAAAAGGGTAAAAGAAACAACATGGGTTCTTGAAAGGTCAAACTAGATCGACTTTTAAGACACGGGTCGAGTTGGGTTGAAGTGAAAATGGAAAAAGAGTAACCCGGGTCGTGTTCGATGAACCCGGGTTGTCTTCTACAAAACCCGGGTCGAGTTGGAGAAACCGGACCGTGCTGCACACAAGGAGTAAAAAGCGTGAATTTTGCGTAAATGAAACCGGGTCGGGTTTGGTAACCCAGGTCGGGTTACGGTGTAGATATGTTTTCTTATATACGGGTTTCTTTCATTTTGGGTCATTTCTATTCCGAATAAAACCCTCTCAAACCCTAGAAAACTAATTTCAAACCTCCTAAGTCGAGATTAAATCTTATTGGTTCCAAATTGAAGCTAGGGATTGATACTTTGAGCTTGAAAGGTAACCCTCTTCAAGTTTTAGTTCGTTTTATCGGTTGGGTGGTTTGATTTGGGTGGTTTCATGTGGTTTCGATGAACCGCCTGTAAATTGATGATGTTAGAGTGAAATTATCTGAATTTGTTAGTATAAAAGAGTTCTTGTCTTAGACACGAGCTAGTAAAGTGTTGATTGTTGTGTTTCTAAGGTCGTATGGGTCAAAGTGGTGAAATTGAAAGTTATAACTATGATAGTATTACTATTTTTTGATTTTAACTTTCATCTATGATTCCAAATCTTTGATTGTTATGAATATTGAGTATGATTGAGCTTGTTCTTGAATTTGAGTATTGAAATTGGGCTGTTGTGATACAGCCAAGCCTAGTGGACAGGAGCCCGGTATGCATAGCTTGGGATTCCACATACTAAGACAATATCAGGTGAGTACTCTTAAGTACTTGAGTAGAATTCTACCTTATTGTAGACTGAGTATATATATATATATATATATATATATATATATATATATATATATATATATATATATATATATATATATATATATATATATATATATATATATATATATATATATATATATATATATATATATATATATATATATATATATATATATATATATATATATATATATATGTTAGGTTGTTGTTGTTATAATCTAATTGTGGAGTGAATTGTTATATGTGAATAACAACAACCGAGTTGAGTATACATATTGATTGTATAAACTGAATAGATGTTAGTGTAGTCACATCAAAGAGTTTTGAGTCAACTTATATAGCCATGAGGGCTATTGAGCTGGAATAGAGTTTTGAGTGGAATGAGTTTATATGTGTTAATGAGATGTTTTGCAGGTTAGTAGTTTGTATATATGGTGAGATGTTTTTCAGGTTAGTAGTTACTTATTGATTCTTTTAAATGAACTATGTTGTGGTTGAACTGTTCATTGCAGAAAGAGAAAAGTTATATGAGTTTCATAAGGTGTTAATATTGTTTTGGTATAAAGGGCTAAGTGTGTTAATCACATTGAGGGACTGAGATAGTCCATCAATAATGAGTTAGTCACACTAAGCGAATGAGAAAGTTTATTGAGAATGAGTTCAAAGAGACATCGGGCGTTGAGACTCAATTAATAATGACTAATCACTGAGCTCTTGTAGCTCGTAGTTTTGTTTTTCTTGTGTTTGTATGTAGGTTTGACAGCAGGGATCGTGGAAAGCAGATCAAAGAAAGGTAGCAAGAGTTGGACCTGGACCTATTTGGATTGTACTTTGACATTTTATTTTGATTGAACCCGGTTTTGGACACTAGTAGTTACCATGTTGTAAATAGTTTCTTACTTAGTCCACAGTTTTTGTTGTACTGCTTGTATAACTTGTTACTCACTTTTGAGTTACACCGAGTATTTTGTGATTATTTTATAAAGTCTATGGTGTATCGTAAGATTGAGAAACCGGGTGTTACATTTGGGAATATTGTTTTAAAGATTATTGTTTTAAAAAAGTTGAAAGTATATTGTTATAGTTTGGTATATTCTATCATGTTTTTAAATTGGGAAAATTGAAGGAAATAGCATCATACTTTCTCTTTTCTACCAATATAGGAGATGTACTTTACTTTGAACCCAAAATAGCAATATACTTGCATTAGTTCACCACTATTAGTAATGGATTTAAAAATCGTTTTATAATAAATTTAAACAAAAATTTCAAAATTGATTTGTGTAATAAAAATAAATACATGTTTCTATTTTTGATTAAATATGAAAGTATGTTGTATTCCAAGGAACATGGTGTGCATCAAATTTAATTTTAGCATCGGTATGACAAACCAATTTAAAAGTAAAATAAAAATAGGATGCTACAATTAGTATGTTCTTCAAAGTAGAGTCCCTTAGGTGGATAACTTATTATAGCTTGGGCCTTACGTGTTACATTTGTAATGCTGTAAAAGATAACTAAAACATCGACCTGAAATTGTATAGTTGTGGAAATAAAAAAAAAAAGGATAACTTCATTTTGTCTTATTACAACCTTCACACATTGCCTAATGTGGAACAGTTCATCAAGAAATAGTAAATACAAAACCTTTCATTACATTCTACTCCAACACTGGTTAACAAAGTGCCACTGAAATCTTGAGAAAAAAAAATCAACAACTTTTGTTTGAGAAAATAGTAATTGTTTATTTTAAAACGAAAAGTATAAACTAATACGATGGAATGTTATTTTTTATTATAAACTGAGAAAGTGAGAATTATAAATTATTGCAACTACCTTTTGAAAACAACATCAAGAGTTTGATTTTTAGCAGCAATTTGTATGTTGGTTTTCAACTATTGTTCTTCAAAATTGTTGCCAAGATAGAAGGGGGAGATAAGGGATATGGTAGGATTATATGAATGATAAAAAGTTTAAGATTTCTTGTAGACTTAAAATTTTTTACTCGATAATTTGGTACGCCCCTAAATATAAATTTGAATTCACACTCTTTTGGATTCTATGAAAATTCTGCAACCAAACGACCCGTTAAAAAAGTTCAACTACAATCATCTTTTGGTGATTACATATTTACAGTGGACAAACCAGCAATTTTTAACTTGTTTTTTTTGCCAAAGCAAAAAAATTATAGCTAGGGCATGCCCGTGTGGGAATTTACTGCAATTTTTCTATACGAAGTCATAGAAACACCAAATTTGAATTTAAATCGTACCATGTTAGAATATGCAAAACCTTGGCACATGAATATAAAAAAGATAAAATGCAAATAAAAAACATGGTAAGATACATGACATTTGCAACATTTAGTTTAAAATTATATGCTTTGTACAAAAGCTACTTTCATATGTTCCTAATTCCTATCTCGAGTGTATTCTGGTTTATTACAAAAATTGTCAACCCGAGAAAATATATTGGAGGTTTGTCATCATCACAACCTACTTTGAAGGAAAGTAAATGCTTTATTGCAAATTTGCTAAATGTATACTACCTATAAAATGTCTTGTGTGTGTTATGTTAAGGGTGAGAAGAGTGAGATTTCTGATTGGCTAAATAAATAAAAATATATTGAAAGAAATATAATGTCACAAGCGTACGCAAAAAGTGAGGTATATCGTTAATCAAAAGGCTTTTCCTTGCGGTGTTAACATAGTAAAGAAACAACTCCCAAAAAACCAAACACCATGAATATGCATTCGGACTTTCTTTATATATATCACAAACGTCCACAAAAAACATGATGAGTTAAATCTTCCTTGGTGTCTAGAGGTTAAAATCATGGTTTATGAGATTCCGCCAAGAGCAACATGCCCCTAACATCTCAATTAAACATGGCCCAACTTGCTGGAAAGTGACTTTCCTTTGAGTGACTTTGACTTGCATGTCGTGCAGCAATTATTAGCTGCAAAAAGTTAAAAAAAAAAGTGATATTATACACAAAAACGATGATGTAGCTTTACGTGGTTGTCGAATCATTAAAAATTGGCTTCCTTTTGATTTACTAAGTGCTTGTATCTGGAATTAAACCCCTGATTTCTTTTTGTAGCCCAAATACAGTGGTTTTAAAAGTGTTTGTCATCATCATATTCAAATTAGCTCTTTTAAACAAACAGACACTTAACCATAAATCCTGACATGACATATCTGAAACAAAAATTTGATGGTACGTCACATTTTGTATTCTTCTATCTACTTTCTATCATCAGTGTGACCGTTGGTCACTTCTTCTCCTTCCACATAATTTTCCCATATCTGAAAAAAAAAATTAATTTCAAAATTAAAAAACATTATGACGTTTGGATGTAAATTAAGTAGACAATAAGTTAACACTTTTTGTCCTTTAGTATAGTTGATTTTTGCAATTTTAGTCCTAAAAAGTTTTCAATTGCAATTTTGGTTTCTTGTAATGTTTTCGGTTTGAGTTCAAAGTGAAATGACGAAAAAGTCTTGTATCGCAATTTTGGTTTGTTGTAACATTTTCAGTCTCGGTTCAAAGTGAAATGACGATTTTTGGTCCCAAAACGTCTTCTATTGCAAATTTGGTCCCAAAAATTTTTCTAATTGCAATTTTGGTCTCAAAAAAATCTCTATTGCAATTTTGGTCCTTATTTGTGGTTCTTGTAACGTTATTCGTCTTTGTCCAAATAAAAAGACTTTTTCTGGTCACCAACTATTACTGATTTTTGCAATTTTGGTCCTTATTTGAGGCTCTTGTAACATTTTTGGTCCGTCTTCAAAGTAAAATCCCGAGTATAACTGACTTTTGCAATTTTGGTCCGAAAAAAATAGTCATTTTACTTGGAATATGGACCAAAAGAACTCAAATAAGGACCAAAATTACAAAAGAAAACCTTTGGGGGCTACGATTGAAAAAATCAGCTAGACTCAATTACTCATGGACCAAAATTTAATTTACTCTTATAAATAGAATCAAGCTTCTTGCCTTGAATTTCTGTTTCTTGGGAAACTGTAACACCCGACTTATTAACAAAAAACACCCCAAAAATTTTTCATTTTTCAAACCAAATATTTTACAAATAAACCATAAGTAGGGGTATTAGTTAATACAATACAAGTACAAGCGTATCACGAAGTACAATACATAAAATATTATACATTCTTCAAGCCGGGTCGTCACTTCAAATACTAAGTCCTCAGTCACGGACTTTATCTTTTCCCTTGGCGGGATCACGCTCACCTGCAGGGACATATCAATAAAACCGTGAGCTATAAAGCCCAATGAGTAATCAAATCAAATATAACATGTATAAGAATAAAATTCTCTATACAAAATCAAACATGCATTCTCATGCAACGCAAAATCATACATGGCTCACGGGTTTATCCCGCTTTTGCCTAGACTCACGGCTCCGTTCTTGTCATCGCAATGACTCACGGCTTATCCGGTATTGTCTTATATACGTTTGACTCACAGCTCCGTTCTTGTCTATCATAGACTCACGGCTTATCTGGTATTGTCATATCATTCATTTTTATTGACTCACAGCTCCGTTCTTGTCTATATCAGACTCACGGCTTATCTGGTATTGTCATATATCAATTCATAGAATCTGTCATTTTTCGTCCCCAAAACAATTTCCATCTGCAGCTGCTCATTTAATATCTATCACATCGGATAACAGTGAGATTACTCACCTGAAGGTTTGCTACCACTAGCTTTTGTTAGCCCTTGTCTTTCAAAGTATTCCACAAGATCTTGTCCCGTACCTATAATGTCATTCATTTTCACAATGATTATAGGTTACCAATTGTTTTAATTGACTCTAATGCACAAGAGTTCAATATAGTATCAATACAAACAATGTCTAGATAATAGACTTTCCGTTTACTATCTTTTTATGAATTTCACTATTCACCGAGGCATTCGTATTGATCTACAGTGCCCCCGAGGGGTCGAAAACTCAATATAAAATTTTTCCCAAACTTTTCAGACCATAACGAGCCTACGGTTCAAGTTTGAGCTAAATCGGACAAGCCAAACAAAAGATAGCATTTCAAATTCCCTGTCTCAGGGCGCACCGCGCCTGGAAGGAGGGCGCACCGCGCCTAGCGGCAGTGCAGGTCTCCTGTCCAGTCGCGAATTGTGCACTGTAGCTTGCAATTTTGGTCTATAAGTTCTTAATGCTGTTCTTAACCGTTTGGGGTTTATTCCTAGGCTAAAACCTTACATTTTAACAAGGTTTTCAACCCTCAAAACCCACTCAATCAAACATATGAAGATTTAGGGTTCTTAATTCTAACAACCCCAAAACTTCAAATTCATCAAAAATAACAATCTACTTCCATTTTCTTGAATTAAGCCCTTATTAGCATGACTTAATGGAAGTATTAAGCTACTTATCACATAATTTCATAACTGAAATTGCACATTTCAGTTTCTATAAAATTTCCCCAAGAACAAACTAGGTTAGAGCTTGAAATACTAACCTTTAACACTTCCAATTCTTCAATCCAAAGTCAATTATGGAATTCCAAGCTTCAACCTTCAAGATTGCTCCAAATTTCTGCAGCGATCGCTCAAGAACCCTCTCCCGTGAACTCTAGAATTCTTCACATGTGGGAGAGCTTGTCCCACTATTTATACTTCCAGAAATTTCAGTTTAGTCCCTAGAGTTGTAATTCTTGAACTTTTGCCACATTTTACACATATTTATGACAAAAACTAGTTTTTATAACATTTTAAGTCCTAAACTCAAAATATTATTACAAACTTAATCCTTTTCTGTCCAAAAGACCAAATTACCCTTCTAAGGTAAAATGACCATTTTGCCCTTTTTATTATAATTACATAATAAACATGTTTTGGCGTTACAAATTCTCCCTTCCTTTAAGAGATTTCGTCCCCGAAATCATACAAAAAGTTGAGGGTATTTCTCCCTCATTTCACTTTCGGTCTCCCATGTCATGTCGGAGCCTTTGTGATGACACCAAAGTACTTTCACCATGCTGATCTTCTTATTTCGCAGCTGTCTTACCTTGCGGTCTAACACCCGCTCGGGTTGTTCCGGATATCTCAACTTTTCATCCACTTCAATCTCAGCAAGAGGTACTTGTTGAGACTTGTCAAACAAAGTTTTCCTCAAATGGGACACATGAAATACATCATGTATACCATGAAGTTCATCAGGTAACTCCAATCTATACGCCACGGCTCCAACTCTTTGGGATATACGGAAAGGTCCAATGAAGCGAGGACTCAACTTCCCTTTCTTCCCAAAACGAATTAAGCCTTTCCAAGGTGATACTTTGAGCATTACCATATCTCCTACTTGGAATTTTATCGGTTTCACCCGTTTGTCTGCGTACTATTTCTGTCGATTCTGAGCTATCTTCAAATTTTCTCGTATCAGTTTGATCTTCTCTTCAGTCTGTGCTACAATTTCGGGTCCAGCCAACGGCTTTTCCCCAACTTCAGTCCAGCAAGTCGGAGTACGACACGGTGCTCCATACAATGCCTCATACGGGGCCATCTGAATGCTGGAATGATAGCTGTTATTGTACGCGAATTCTACTAAGGGTAGGTGATCTTCCCAGCTTCCACCAAAGTCAATTACACAGGTTCTCAGCATATCTTCCAAAGTTTGGACAGTTCTTTCACTTTGGCCATCTGTCTGCGGGTGGTATGCAGTACTCATGAGTACTTTTGAACCCAATCGCTTTTGAATTCTTTACCAAAAATGGGAAGTAAATCTGCTATCTCGATCTGACACAATCGATGCTGGTAATCCATGTCGACATAACACCTCATCTATGTAGATTTTCGCCAGTTGATCTACCCTGTACTTCTCGCTAATCGGTATAAATTGTGCTGATTTTGTCAATCGATCAACAATTACCCACACTGAATCATGACCTCGCGGTGTCCGCGGCAATTTTGTTACAAAATCCATAGTGATATGGTCCCACTTCTTTTCTGGAATCGGCAATGGTTGGATTTCTCCATACGGTTTCTGATGGTTTGACTTCACTTGCAGACATGTCAAACATCTTTCTACATATCTTCC
This sequence comes from Cichorium intybus, assembly GCA_023525715.1. Lineage (NCBI taxonomy): Eukaryota > Viridiplantae > Streptophyta > Magnoliopsida > Asterales > Asteraceae > Cichorium > Cichorium intybus. Next base: position 154,274,486 of record CM042011.1, on the reverse strand, counting down.
AACATCTCTTTTCATTCCGGGCCACCAATACAACGGTTTTAACGTCCGGTACATCTTGGTACTACCCGGATGAAATGCATATCGGCTACAATGTGCATCTTCTAGAAGCAAGTTCTGCGCTTCTCCTTGTTTTGGGACCCACACGCGGCCTCTAAAGGTTTTTAACTTCTGTGCATTCTCTTCCAGATGCTTCAAATACCCAACCATTCGCTCGCTTTTTACATGTTCAGACTTGCACGCCCTTCTTGTGCCAAACGGATCAATTCCGGTAACCGGCTTGCTACACCCATACACGTTGATGTAACTTTCAATGGTGCTTCTTTCCGGCTTAGAGCATCTGCCACCACATTCGCCTTGCCAGGGTGGTACTGAATTTCAAAGTCAAAGTCTTTCAGTAGATCCATCCATCTTTGCTGTCGCATGTTAAGCTCTTTTTGATCAAATAAATACTTCAAACTTTTGTGGTTTGTATAGACAACAAACTTCACACCATATAAATAGTGTCTCCACAGCTTCAGTGCTAAAACCACTGCAGCTAATTCCAGGTCATGAACTGGATACTTCTTTTCAGCGTCTTTTAGTTGGCGGGACGCATAAGCTATTACCCGACCTTTCTGCATTAATACACATCCAAGGCCGACTCTTGAAGCATCACTGTAGATCACATACTCTTCTCCGCTTTGTGGTAGTACTAACACCGGTGCTTCACATAAAGCTTGTTTCAACTTCTGAAATGCTTCTTGCTGCTTTTCGGCCCACGTGAACTTTTCACCTTTCTTGGTCAACTTGGTCAACGGGACAGCTATCGAGGAGAAATTCTCGACAAATCTTCTGTAATAGCCTGCCAAACCAAGAAAACTTCGTACCTCCGTGGGACTTCTAGGCGGTTCCCATTTCATCACGGCTTCAACTTTTGCTGGGTCGACTTTCACCCCTTCAGCATTAATTACATGGCCAAGAAATTGAACTTCTCTTAGCCAAAATTCACACTTGGAGAATTTAGCATATAGCTTTTCTCGGCGAAGCAACTCCAACACTTGTCGCAGGTGCACTTCATGCTCGGCTTGGCTTCGCGAATACACCAAGATATCGTCTATAAATACTATCACCGAGGTATCAAGGAACGGTCGACACACCCGGTTCATGAGATCCATGAATACGGCTGGAGCATTGGTTAACCCGAAAGGCATCACCAAAAACTCATAGTGACCGTATCGTGTGCGAAAAGCTGTCTTTGGAACGTCAGATTCACGTATCTTCAGCTGATGGTAACCCGACCTCAGGTCAATTTTTGAAAAGTAGGATGCTCCTTGTAGCTGGTCGAACAAGTCATCAATTCGTGGGAGCGGATACTTATTCTTCACCGTGATCTTGTTCAATTCCCGATAGTCAATACACATGCGCATTGACCCATCTTTCTTCTTGACAAACAGGATAGGGGCTCCCCAAGGCGATGTACTCGGTCTGATGAAACCCCTGTCTAACAGTTCTTCCAGTTGCTTTCGCAGTTCCACCATCTCTGAAGGTGCTAAACGATATGGAGCTCGAGCAACAGGAGCAGCTCCCGGAATCAGTTCAATCGTGAACTCAACCTGTCGATCTGGTGGCAACCCTGGAAGTTCATCTGGAAACACGTCTGGGAATTCGTTTACCACGTTTACATTTGCTACCCCCACTTTAACTGGTTTAGCCACCGCTACATAGGCCAAATAAGACATCCCTCCTTTACTAATACAACTTCGGGCTTGAGCAAAGGAGATAACTGACATTCTTAACCTAGGTCGTTCACCCTGAATCTTTATCCATTCCCCATCCGGTGTTAATATTGTGATGTTTTTATTTCTACAATCCATGTTGGCATAATTCGTTGCCAACCAATCCATCCCCATGATTACGCCAAATTCATTGGTAGTCATCGGCTTCAAATCTATAGGGAATGTGGTCCCGTAGATTTTAAGCTGACAACCTTCCAAGTGTTCAGAAACCCAAACATATCTGCCGTCCGCTATAGCCACTTCTAAGCTTTCACCCATTGGGGTTAACGGTACATTTAGGCGGGACAACAAGGACTCCGACACAAAACAGTGTGTAGCCCCTGGATCAAATATAACATATACAGGTATGGTATTGAGAGTAAAGATACCTGTAACCACATCTGTCTTCTCACGGGCTTCCTCCACGGTCATCTGGAAAGCTCGTGAGGCCACCGGTCGTCCCCAGTTCTTCGGCTCTTCTTTCTTCCCTCCTTGATCATCACTGGATCTATCACTATATACTCCAGATTTCAATTGGGGACAATTCGGACGAATGTGATCAGTAGCTCCACATTGGTAACATCTTCGCTCCGCCCGACATTCCCGTGTAAGATGACCCGTTTTTCCACAATTTCGGCAGCTAACTGACCCAGTATCACTGCGACAACTGCCCGTGTGCCTCTTTCTGTATTTTTCACACCACTTTCCTTCTTCTTTCTGGCCTTTACCCCTAGACCCGGTTTGTTGCGACTTTTTCTGAGGCGTGCAACTTTGGTCTTCCGCCTTTCGTTTAGTTTCCAAGACTTTCTTTTCATCTTCCTGTCGCTTCAATTCTGTTTCTCTTTCTGTGGCTCGATCCACCACTTGTCGGAAAGTAGGCAGTTTCGGTGGTTGCACAATTTCTCTGATTCGGGTCGTCAACCCCCAGACATACATATCAATCTTCCTCTTTTCGGTACTAACATGGTGTTCCGCAAATCTTGCTTTCTCCAGAAAGCTAAGAGTGTATTCTTGAACAGATCGGGAACCCTGTTCCATGTGCAGGAATTCATCCTCCAGTTTCTTTACAGCTACCTCGGAACAATACTCTTCATTAAATTTAATCTTGAATTGTTCCCAAGACACAGATTGGGTTGGATCAAGATTCAGAGACTTGTAGTAAATTTGCCACCAATGTAGTGCACTACTCGTAAGTTGATTTGTGGCAAACTCTACCTTGTCCTCATCCGCACATTTGCTAACCCGAAATACTTTCTCAATATGCATAATCCATTCCATAGCTTTAACTGGATCATCTGTCCCCGAGAATTCCTTCGGTTTACAACCAAGGAAGGCCTTGTAAGTACACCCAACTTTCTTTGTAGAGGCTTCTCCACCTTGAGTTTCTTTCACTGCCCGGGCACGACTTTCTCCCTGGCTTTCATCTTCCGGCTGCCTGTCATGAATACTTTTTGCACCCTCTTCACTAGGATTAGGATTGGCACTCGGGTTAGGCATGTCACTCGGATTAGGGTTATTCGTTAACGTAGGCATCATTTGCCTAACCACTTCTTCCACTATTGCCCGAATATCAGGTGGATTTCCTCCCACCGGTTCCCTTGCTGGTGCTCTTGCTCTTCGTCCCATAGAGCCGCGTGAACGGGCTGGTCCACTTCTTGAGGTTCCACGCGAATTTGCACCAGTGGGATTACTCCTTGTATTTCTCATACTTCAAAATTCAGAAAAACCGTTAGTTTACATATATAATAACAACTTATATATATATATAACAGCCCATTTGTCTGTTTTTCTCTCAAGGTTTAAGTCCAGGAATCTAGTCTAAGACACCTAGGTCACTTAAACCACGGCTCTGATACCAACTTGTAACACCCGACTTATTAACAAAAACACCCCAAAAATTTTTCATTTTTCAAACCAAATATTTTACAAATAAACCATAAGTAGGGGTATTAGTTAATACAATACGAGTACAAGCGTATCACGAAGTACAATACATAAAATATTATACATTCTTCAAGCCGGGTCGTCACTTCAAATACTAAGTCCTCAGTCACGGACTTTATCTTTTCCCTTGGCGGGATCACGCTCACCTGCAGGAACATATCAATAAAACCGTGAGCTATAAAGCCCAATGAGTAATCAAATCAAATATAACATGTATAAGAATAAAATTCTCTATACAAAATCAAACATGCATTCTCATGCAACGCAAAATCATACATGGCTCACGGGTTTATCCCGCTTTTGCCTAGACTCACGGCTCCGTTCTTGGCATCGCAATGACTCACGGCTTATCCGGTATTGTCTTATATACGTTTGACTCACAGCTCCGTTCTTGTCTATCATAGACTCACGGCTTATCTGGTATTGTCATATCATTCATTTTTATTGACTCACAGCTCCGTTCTTGTCTATATCAGACTCACGGCTTATCTGGTATTTTCATATATCAATTCATAGAATCTGTCATTTTTCGTCCCCAAAACAATTTCCATCTGCAGCTGCTCATTTAATATCTATCACATCGGATAACAGTGAGATTACTCACCTGAAGGTTTGCTACCACTAGCTTTTGTCAGCCCTTGCCTTTCAAAGTATTCCACAAGATCTTGTCCCGTACCTATAATGTCATTCATTTTCACAATGATTATAGGTTACCAACTGTTTTAATTGACTCTAATGCACAAGAGTTCAATATAGTATCAATACAAACAATGTCTAGATAATAGACTTTCCGTTTACTATCTTTTTATGAATTTCACTATTCACCGAGGCATTCGTATTGATCTACAGTGCCCCCGAGGGGTCGAAAACTCAATATAAAAATTTTCCCAAACTTTTCAGACCATAACGAGCCTACGGTTCAAGTTTGAGCTAAATCGGACAAGCCAAACAAAATATAGCATTTCAAATTCCCTTTCTCAGGGCGCACCGCGCCTGGAAGGAGGGCGCACCGCGCCTAGCGGCAGTGCAGGTCTCCTGTCCAGTCGCGAATTGTGCACTGTAGCTTGCAGTTTTGGTCTATAAGTTCTTAATGCTGTTCTTAACCGTTTGGGGTTTATTCCTAGGCTAAAACCTTACATTTTAACAAGGTTTTCAACCCTCAAAACCCACTCAATCAAACATATGAAGATTTAGGGTTCTTAATTCTAACAACCCCAAAACTTCAAATTCATCAAAAATAACAATCTACTTCCATTTTCTTGAATTAAGCCCTTATTAGCATGACTTAATGGAAGTATTAAGCTACTTATCACATAATTTCATAACTGAAATTGCACATTTCAGTTTCTATAAAATTTCCCCAAGAACAAACTAGGTTAGAGCTTGAAATACTAACCTTTAACACTTCCAATTCTTCAATCCAAAGTCAATTATGGAATTCCAAGCTTCAACCTTCAAGATTGCTCCAAATTTCTGCAGCGATCGCTCAAGAACCCTCTCCCGTGAACTCTAGAATTCTGCACTTGTGGGAGAGCTTGTCCCACTATTTATACTTCCAGAAATTACAGTTTAGTCCCTAGAGTTGTAATTCTTGAACTTTTGCCACATTTTACACATATTTATGACAAAAACTAGTTTTTATAACATTTTAAGTCCTAAACTCAAAATATTATTACAAACTTAATCCTTTTCTGTCCAAAAGACCAAATTACCCTTCTAAGGTAAAATGACCATTTTGCCCTTTTTATTATAATTACATAATAAACATGTTTTGGCGTTACAAAACTGTCCAGCCTGAGCAAGAAGCTGAGCATCCAGAATCCTATCAGTTCCAAATGAAGTCAGGAGCCTTGCAAAGACTGGCTTCTAGAAGCGTGATGGCAACATTTGTCTTTGAGTAAAGTACGTTGCTATTTCACGTGATTTAACATTAAACTTTTCCAGAAAGATTTTGTTACCTAGATTCCAACAACAAACACTTGGAAAAACTGAAATTCTGGAAGAAGATAAACACGAATCACCAACTTGTTCTGGATGGTTCTGGATGGCTGCTGCAGTAGCACCGGGAGACTGGAACCACCAACAGAGTAACCACACATCAGCAACAAATAACCATGTTGTGGGAAAGTATCGTACTAACCATGTTCCATAGACCATAGACCTATTCCTTGTCGCCTGGCATCGTCTTCAAGGCGTAGCTATTCAGCATGATCACCTCTCCTTAACCTACAATTTCTACTTTACAAACAGGTGACTAAGGTTTATCTTGATTACTTTTTATATTCATAAAAAATTTCATGTTTAAATATTCTTATTAATTTTTTTTAATATTATATGACATATCTTATTTATAATAATCATGTTTAATGTTCATATAAGCGTCATGTGGTTTACATTTTTAACGCATTTCGTCCCTAGACAACTTAAAACAACTAATTTGTCCTAATCTGACTTTATATATTTTATTACTGATTTATTAAACGACACATCAGTGATAAAAAATCAGATAAAGGCAAAATGGTCATTTTCGGTGGGCAGGGGACGAAAAGGGTTACAAACACTTAACCACAAGGACGATTTATGTGATTCACTCTAATATATATATATATATATGTATATATATATATATATATATATATATATATATATATATATATATATATATATATATATATATATATATATATATATATATATATATATATATATATATACTGATCTATTAAACGACACATCAGTGACAAAAAATCAGATAAAGGCAAAATGGTCATTTTCGGTGGGCATGGGACGAAAAGGGTTACAAACACTTAACCACAAGGACGATTTATGTGATTCACTCTAATATATATATATATATATATATATATATATATATATATATATATATATATATATATATATATATATATATATATATATATAGGGTCAGGATCCGGTAAGAACCCTGAAAACGGTAAGAACTGCGAGGACAATTTACGGCCAATCGTTTGATGAAGGGTAAAACTGTCAAATTAGTAAAGTGGAGTTGGGGCGTTGGACTAATTACTGGGGAGTTGGGGCATTGGGCTAATTACTGGGCCAATTTCCAGGACTAGGTGGTCATCGGCGTTTTTAGGTTCATCCACGCCATACTTCGTCACTCGCCATTTTTGTTAGATCGTCGTACCTGCTACATCGTGTGTCGTTATCATGAGACATCCCCCTCTGTCGCCCTGCCATGGTGCTGATTCAATGAGCGATTTATTCTCCATTCTTCCATTGAGGCGAAGGTAATTCGATTTCATCTCCTAAATTTACGATTTCACTTGTTGTTTTACTCACGAATAACAATTTCTGCATAATAAGGATATAATTTGCATTTTGATATGATTATTCCATCTAAATTTTTTTTACGATATTAATTTGATCAGATTATCCATTCAGATCCTTGATTAATAAGTGGTTTGATTAATAATAGGATGATCAGATTATTCGAAGTGAAAATTTAGGAGCTTAATTCGATCAGTTTGATCTAATTGTTGGAGGCAAGAGTACAACTACAAAATAAGAAGAACAAGGGGAAGGAAATAATAAGTGATACAGGAAGATTGGAAGAAGACTAATTATTCTTAATACTTCAAAAGACTTACAACATTCATAAAATGACCTACGTTAAAATAGAAACGGGAAAACAAACTCAAGCTAAAAACTAGGACCACTACTCCAGTTTCCTAAAGACTAGCACAAGGCTTAGCTAAACATAACAGACACTTATTAAAAAAAACATAACTAATAAATCAGAATTAAATATTCCAACATCCTCCTTTAATTCTGATTCAGGAAGGTCTTTACTCCAAGAAGATTCCTTAGCTTGATGAATGCGTCAATCTTCAATGGCTTAGTAAGAATGTCAGCTATCTGATCTTTACTGCTACAGTGCTTCAGCTCAATCACATTCTTCTCAACCTGGTTCCTCAAGATATGAAAACGGATATCTATGTGTTTGCTTCTTCCATGGAACATGGGGTTCTTGGCAAGATTAATCGCAGACTTATTGTCTACATACATCGTTATCGGGCCTTGCTGTTCAAAATTGATTTGACTTAAAACATTACTCAACCAAACTACTTGGCATGCTCCAGATGCTGCTGCAACATACTCGGCCTCACAAGTTGACAATGCCATAATTGACTGTTTCTTGGAAGACCAAGAACAGACTGATTTCCCAAGCATGAAACAGTATCCACTAGTACTCTTTTTTTCATCTTGATCTCCTCCCCAATCACTATCCGAGTAACCAACAAGAGCAGAGTCTTTAGATGACGAATAAAACAATCCAAGGTCACTCGTTCCTTTGATATAACGCATGATTCTCTTCACCACTTGTAAATGTGACTGCTTTGGAGACTCCATATACCGACTTGCTAATCCAACAGCATAACAAATGTCAGGTCTGGTGTTAGTAAGGTATCTCAAGCTCCCGACAATTTGTTTGAAGTAGGTTGGATCAACATCTTGGCCATCACCCTCCTTGGTCAATTTTGTTCCAGCTTCCACAGGAGTTTTAACCGGGTTTGAATCTTGCATTTTGAATTTCTTTAGGAGTTCAGTGGCATATCTTTTTTGATTTATGAATACCCCATCTTTCTTTTGAATGACCTCAATGCCCAAGAAATACGACATGAGACCAATATCAGACATTTCAAACTCCTTTGTCATGCACCTCTTGAATTCTTCAACCATTTGATGGTTATTTCCTGTAAAAATTATTTCATCGACATAAAGGCAAAGTATTAGTATTTCACCGGTACTGAGTGCTTTAACATACAGGCCATAATCAGATGGACACTTTTGGAAGCCGGTCTTTTGAAGGAATGAATCAATTCTTTTGTTCCAGGCACGCGGGGCTTGCTTAAGTCCATACAAGGCTTTTTTGAGCTTATACACCTTGTACTCATCGTTGTGGTGTATGAAACCAGGTGGCTGTTTTACGTACACCTCCTCATCAAGTGGGCCATTTAGAAAGGCCGACTTGACATCCATTTGGTGTATCTTCCAACTATTTTGCGCAGCTAAAGCAATCAGCAACCGTACGGTCTCTAATCGTGCAACCGGGGAGAAAATTTCTTCATAGTCACACCCGTATCTTTGTTCGAAGCCTTTTGCTACTAGCCTCGCTTTGTATCTTTCTACTTCGCCATTGCTTTTCACTTTAACTTTGTAGACCCATTTGACATCAATGGCTTTGTGACCTCTTGGAAGATCAGTAAGTTGCCAAGTTTCGTTCTTCTGATGTCATTTCTTCCTTCATTGCATTCACCCATCTTGGATCATGAAGAGCATCACCAAATTCCAGTTGCTCGGTGTCCGTAAGGAAGGCAAAGTGAACCATGTATCCATCATCATCAATTTCGGTATCAAGATTGACTTCATAATCATGTAAGTATGCTGGTAATTGCCTCCGCCTTTGTGGTCTGGATGTTTCTGGTTCGGTGGTGACGGTGGCTGTAGGTGGGGTTGTAACGGGGTTCGTCTCACTTTCTCCTTGAAGTTCTTCATCGAGAACGTGTATTGTACGCCATCGTGGGTCTTGTTGAGTATCTACGGCCCAGTCCCATGCTTCATTTTCAGCGAATCTCACATCACGACTTACGGTTGCTTTCTTAGTCGTGGGATTATATAGCTTGTATCCTCCTTCTTTGTATCCAATAAATATGTACTTTCCCGCTCTATCATCTAGCTTCAATCTGGTCTGTGCAGGTACATGGGCATATGCAATCGACCCGAATACCTTCAAGTGCTTTACATTCGGCTTGAATCCACTCCAAGCTTCAATAGGAGTTGTATCTTTGACGCTTTTAGTAGGAGACCTGTTTAACAAATACACAGCAGTTATGACTGCTTCTGCCCAAAAACAGTGAGGTAAACGTTTCGCTTTCAACATGCTCCTCGCCATATCTAGGATCGTATGGTTCTTTCTTTCGGCCACCCCATTGTGTTGTGGGGTGTATGGAAACGTTGTTGTGTGTTGTATCCCGTACTCTTTACAATAATCGTGAAATGTATGCGAGGTGTATTCACCTCCTCCATCGCTTCGTACCCTCTTGAGTTCACGGTTACTTTCTTTCTCAACAAACACTTTGAATTTTTTAAAACAGTAAAGCACTTCAGATTTGTTTTCCAACACATATATCCATGTTTTTCTTGAGCCCTGTTCTTGGTAAAATTATATCAAATATGCATGGGTATTCTCACTTTTCGTGCCAGGACTTGTCTGGAGAAAAAGAACAGAAACAGAGATTAAAAGTGTACAAAAGGAAAAAGTATGGAAAGAATGAAAATTCAAGAGAATACGTACGCGCGCCGCGGATTTATCTTCTGCGCGACGCGGACGTAAGGCGGTGGAACACATTTGAATGACGAAAAAACGGGGAACGGATAAGTACGCGCGCCGCAGATTTTACTTATGCGCGGCGCGGTCACGGGAAATTTGCAACTATAAATAGAGGCATTTCCAGCCGAAAACCCTAGCAAAGACCGGGGGTAAACATCGACCTAGAAGCTCTTTGACTCGAGGATTCCATTTCAGAAGCCATCATTTGGTATTTTCATGTTTTAGATTTTATTTCATTTTAGTTAAACATTTGTAAGCTTTGAGTTGAATCTTTGGGTGTGACAACCATTGATCTTCAGCTTAGGGTTCTGTTTTTAGTAGTGTTTGGTTACTGATTTGATGTTTGGATTTTGTTTTTGGTGAATGAAATCATTCGGTTAATGTTAACATTGGTTTTTTGGTATTTTGGATGTTAGTTTGTGTTTTGGTTGTTTGTTTGTGTTTGGATTTTGTTTGTGACTTGGTTGGGACTGTTTCCCTTTGCTGAAAACAGTAGCTAACTTGGTTAGGTTGAGCATTAAATTTTGGCTATTAACTGTCTCATAGAACTTTTGGTTATTAGCTAGTTTACGCTACGCTTGGTTTTGCTAGTTTGGATGCCTTCAATTGCTTCTGATTCAGAGATGTACTTCTGAGTTCAGAAAGTAACTAGGTCATTTGGACATAGCTAAGCTTGGCTTGGGTGTTTGAATATTGTTTCAAGGTAGAAAGATAGAAATTAGTTCCTCCGACTATAGCCGTGACACTATTAGTTGGTAATCTCTCATCTAGGCTAACCACGTAGCTCCTGTGGATCGACCCTGACTCCACTATACTAGTGAATGTTAGGTTATTTCTTATTTTTGACCGCATGACGACCTCTGTGTGCAAGTCAAATTTTGGCGCCGTTGCCGGGGAGCTGTGAGCTTAGAATAGGTGAGTAGTAGGAACTTGTTTTTGTGCTTTTTGAAATTTCATTTTTGAGTAATTTTCATTTTGGTGTTTGATTCTTGTGGGCGTGTTGCACTAGTGCATGCGTACCCGCAGGGGAGAACAGTCATCCCCATTGCAGTTTGATTCTGAGATTGAACGTACTGCGCGCAAACTCCGTGCCCGTAAGCGTTTGAACATCATGAATTATAGTCAAGTTAGCAGTAGTCCGGTCAGTGTTGCCCAGGATCCATCAGGTGAGGCAACTGGGAGGTTTTCTATCCCTCCGCTTTCGGAATTTCAGTTTGGAAGCACGAGTGCTTCTGGTGGTGCAGTTTCAGCCCCTGCACCCATACCATCATGCACTCCGCCTTCCATCCCATCATTTACACCCACTTCACAACCTCAATCCACCAATCCTTTTACATCTGCTATGACTTGGGGAGAGCCGACCCGAGATGGCACCCCAACTCCTAGACAGCATACACCAACATCACAACCACAACCAGCCCTCTTTAAACCTCAACCTACATACCAACCACCACAACCTATACACTTTCAACCACCGCTTCAACCGCAATATCATTACCCAGAGACGGAGGAAGTGTATGACGAGGAAGATGAAGGATGGGTGCCACCGGCACCGCAACCACAATGGAACCGAGGTCGGGGACCTCCCATGCGAGCACCACCATACCAACCACCAGGTCAGCGGGACTACAATGATCATCTTTACGGTAACCCCGCCCAACCTTTACATTTTGCACAACCGAGACGGCAATCGGTTGCATCACATTTCCAACCGCGGGAATATGATGATTCGTCGCCGATCTATATTCCTGATAACATTGACTCGCAAGTAGAGATTAAACCTCAGTTATTAGGAATATTGACTCAGTTTAGGGGATACAAGACTGACGACCCTTATAACCATTTGTATGAATTCTTAGCAATCGCCAACGCCAACACTCCTAGGAATACTGATAGAGATATTTTTAGGCTTAGATTGTTTCCATTTACCCTTAAGGATAAAGCCAAGTATTGGTTTACATCCTTACCATCAAATAGTATTACTAGTTGGGAACAACTCAAGGCGAAGTTTTTGCAAGAATTCTATCCGGTCAGTAAAACCACGGAGATTAGACGAGCGATACAAGATTTTCAGCAAAAGCCTGGAGAGGCTTTTCATGAAGCATTTGACAGACTAAAAGACCTGTTGAGATCCTGTCCACATCATGAAGTTCCTAAGTGGCAGCTGGTCAAATTATTTTTCGAAGGAGTTAATGAAACACACCAGGTCATGATAAATGCCTTATCAAGCGGGACATTTATGTGGCAAGAGCCAGATGATGCCTGGAGATTTTTGGAGCAGCTGAGTTTAGGATCAAAAGTCAGTGGGTCAATGAAGGATAAGACTGTATATGTAGCAAATGTCGAAGCAGAGAACAAATGGAAAGCTGAAATTCAAAAGGAGCTCACTGCTGTTACAAAAAGGTTCAACCAGATGCTCGAGAGATTCCAACAGGAAAAAGGAGCATACGTGTTGCATGGGCAAAGCATCTGCAATACATGTGGAAAAGTAGGACACAATCATAATGAGTGCTCAATGACTCATGAGGAAATAAGTCAAGTGCATGGATATGGTCGATTTCACAACACACCAAGGCCATTCCGAAGCAATCAGCAACGAGAATCGAGACAACCACCTATAAGGCAACAACAAGTGCAAACTCCACCTTCATCAGGAAGTACAAACATTGGTTTGCAAGAAATTTTCGGGCTATTAGTACAACTTCAGGAGGTAGAGAAATCTAATTCAGAAGCAATCCTGAGATTAGGAGAATCTCTTGGCAAAATAGAAAAACAAAAAGCAAGGGAGCAGGAGCAATCACACAAAATGCAAGTCAATGAAGTCATCACACTTAGGAGTGGGAAGAAAGTAGACAACAAGGTTACAGCCCCGGTTAATGATGATGACAGTGATGTGGAAATAGTTTTTAATAAAAAAAGAAGAATTAGAAAAGAGAAAGAATAAAGAGGAGCAGGTGCAGAAGAAGAAGACGAGTACCTGGGAAAAAGGAGAATCAAGTGGAACAGTTCCTTTTCCTACAGCCTTGGAAAAGCCGGAAAAAGGACCATTTGGGAAGAAGGGACCACAAGCTGAAGATATGTGGGAATTGTTTAGCCAGATCAAAGTAAACATTCCTTTAGTCAAACTCATCAAGGAGGTTCCTGCATATGCTAAATTTCTCAAGGACATGTGTATACACAAGAAGCATATTCTGTCTCACCTGCCTAAGATGATTAGCCTACCCGAGAATGTAAGCTCTATCCTCATGGATGCACTTCCGCCAAAGATGAAAGATCCGGGAGTCCCTCTCATTTCCGTAGATTTAGGCAATGTGCACATTAAAAGAGATCTGTTAGATTTAGGTGCTAGTGTAAATATATTGCCTGGACAGTTATTCGACAAGCATGAGTTCGGTACTATGAAATCTACTGACGTGATTCTACAGTTGGCTGACAAGTCCACCAAGGTTCCCAGAGGCATGTTAGTCGATGTTATCATCAGGGTAGGAGAATTTTACTACCCAGCAGATTTTCTTGTTTTGGATACCCGTCAAGCGATGAATGGAGAGCAGCCTACAATTATTCTAGGGCGGCCGTTTTTGGCCACGGCTAATGCAAATATTGCTTGTCGTACTGGAGAAATGGGAATATCTTTTGGACACCGACAGGCTAAGATCAACATTTTCAATGCAGATCCCAAAGGAAGTAACATGGAAGAAGAGGAATGTTATCAAGTAGACATTATAGACGAGCTTGTGCAGCATTACACTCCAGAGGTACTTAAGGAAGAAGAAATAGAAACTCAGGAGGAAGCAATTATTGGAAGAACAGAATCACAAAATATGGAAGAGAAAAAAGGATTCAAGTCCGAGGAATGTGCGCATATAGAGAAGTTACCAACAGAAATTCCAAAGACATTAAAGCCCTCTTTACAAGAACCACCAAAGTTGGATCTGAAGCCCTTACCAGAGCATCTGAAGTATGCTTTTCTAGGGGAGAAGGATACTTTACCAGTAATTGTAGCAGCCAACTTGACGGAAAAGCAAGAACTAGAATTGCTTAAGGTATTGTCCAAACACAAGGAGGCTATCGGCTGGACGATCGCGGATCTAAAAGGGATTAGTCCGACTACATGCATGCATCGCATTATCACAGAAGAAGAAGCTAAACCTGCCAGAGATACGCAGAGAAGGTTGAATCCCAACTTGAAAGAAGTTGTCAAAAAGGAGGTTCTTAAATGGTTGGACGCAGGAATCATTTATCCTATTTCCGAAAGTGAATGGGTTAGCCCAACGCAGACTGTGCCGAAAAAGTCAGGAATCACTGTAGTAGATACTAAGGATGGTGACAAGATATCAACGAGACCTGTGACCGGATGGCGAGTTTGTATTGACTACCGGAAACTTAATGCTGCCACGTCTAAAGATCATTTCCCATTACCCTTCATCGACCAAATCGTGGAAAAATTAGCAGGGCAAAAGTACTATTGTTTTTTAGATGGATACTCGGGGTATAACCAGATTGCAATTCATCCAGAAGATCAGGCGAAGACAACGTTCACATGTCCTTATGGTACCTTTGCTTTCCGCAGAATGCCATTTGGATTATGTAACGCACCTGCAACATTTCAACGATGTATGATGGCAATTTTTTCTGACATGATTGGGGAGGCACTAGAAATCTTCATGGATGATTTCTCGATTTTTGGACCTACATTTGAAACTTGCTTAGATCAATTGGAAAAGGTGCTGAAAAGATGTGTGGAAACAAACCTGGTTCTTTCCTGGGAGAAAAGCCATTTTATGGTACGAGAAGGAATAGTATTAGGACATGTGGTTTCTGAAAGAGGATTCGAAGTCGATCGCGCTAAAGTTAAGGTCATATCCACATTGCCACCTCCAGCATCGGTGAAAGGAGTTAGATCATTCTTGGGGCATGCAGGGTTTTATCGCAGATTCATTAAAGATTTTAGTGCTATCTCTAAGCCCCTCTGTGGTCTTCTGTTAAAGGACGCACCATTTATTTTTGATGATGAATGTACAAAGGCATTCAATATCCTTAAAAATAAATTGGTTGAGGCCCCCATCTTGAAGCCACCTGACTGGACACAACCTTTCGAGATAATGTGTGACGCTAGCGATTATGCTGCCGGTGCAGTGTTAGGACAGAAAATCGATAGGAAGCCTGTTGTCATCTGCTATGCTAGTAAAACTTTTTCTGAAGCTCAATTGAATTACACAACCACTGAAAAAGAGTTATTAGCTGTAGTTTTTGCTTTAGATAAATTCAGATCTTATATCTGGGGATCCAAGGTGGTGGTTTACACTGACCACAGTGCAGTTCGACAATTGCTCACAAAAAAGGAATCCAAACCTCGATTAATTAGGTAGATTCTTCTGCTGCAAGAATTCGATATAGACATCAAAGACAAGAAGGGAGCTGAGAACGTGGTAGCATATCATCTTTCAAGACTACCAGCTGAAGGACTGGAAACAGGAATTCAAGACTCATTTCCTGACGAACAGTTGTTAGAAGTTAATGGAGCTCCTTGGTACGCAAATTATGTAAATTTCCTGGCCACAGGAGCAATACCAAAACATTGGACGAAACAACGGCAGAAGCAATTTCGCACGTACGCAAAGAGATTCATTTGGGATGATCCAGACCTTTTCAAGGTAGGTGAAGATCAGATAATTCGTCGATGTGTGCCGGACAATGAAATTGGTAAAGTGTTGGATCTCTGTCATGCGTCAGCATGTGGAGGACACTTCAGTGGAAGGAAAACCGGGTATAAAGTTCTCGAATCCGGATTGTATTGGCCGACTATCTTTCGAGACGCGCATAGGACCGCCAAAGAGTGCATCAATTGCCAGCAATTAGGAAATATATCAAAAAGGGATCAAATGCCTTTGAATCCAATTTTGGTGGTAGACATCTTTGATGTCTGGGGAATCGATTTTATGGGTCCATTCCCCACATCACATGGATTCGTCTACATTTTGGTGGCAGTAGATTATGTCTCAAAATGGATTGAGGCTGAAGCAACTCGCACTAACGACCATCACGTGGTTTGCAAATTTGTAAAGAAAAACATCTTCACCAGGCATGGAGTCCCAAGGGTAATCATTAGCGACGGAGGATCACATTTCAAGAATTTCAAGTTCGGAAGATTGCTGAAACATTATGGGGTAAATCATCGCATTGCAACGCCTTATCACCCACAGACCAGTGGTCAAGTCGAAGTATCCAATAGGCAAATCAAAGAGATCCTTCAGAAGACTGTCAAGACGGATAGAAAGGATTAGTCGTTAAGGTTAGATGACGCATTGTGGGCATACCGGACAGCATACAAAACACCGATCGGAACCACTCCATATCGATTGGTTTACGGAAAAGGATGTCATCTACCAGTGGAAATCGCCAATCGTGCCTTATGGGCTGTCAAGAAATTCAACATGGACTACACTGCTGCCGGGAAAGAAAGAAAATTTCAGTTGTCCGAGCTAGAAGAATTACGGGATGAAGCCTATGAGAATGCAGCCACTTATAAATCAAAGATGAAGCGATATCACGACGCAAAGCTGCGACTGAAAGTCTTTGAAGTCGGGCAAAAATTTTGGTTGTATAACTCAAGACTGAAGATGTTCCCCGGAAAATTGAGAAGTAAGTGGAATGGTCCTTACAAAGTAATCGGCACTACAGACTATGGTGCAGTCGAAATCCAGGACTTAAAAGGTGGGCAACCATTTAAAGTCAATGGCCATAGACTCAAATCATACATTACTACAGGCACATACCAGAACTTAGAGGTTGAGACAGTCGAGTTCATAACAGAAATTCCAACGTATACGACGTAAGCAGGTAAGTACACGTCTGGCTGAAGACGTTAAACTTAGCGCTTGTCGGGAGGCAACCCGATCATCATTTGTATAATTTTGCATGTCACTCGTAATTCTTTACATCCATGTTATCACGGTATGAAAAAGGCAAGTGTGGGGTCATTTTGGTAATTTTGTAGCACCGCGACGCGGGATCTTTGAGTCCGCGGCGCGCGTGTTCAATTTTTACGATTACGCTTGAAATCAGATTTTTTATGCGACGCGGATAGAAGCTTCCCGCGCCGCGGCCTTATCTTAATTTGAAATTAGAGATAATCCTAAAAACAGAGTTTGAATGCCATTCCAAAACCCCCATACTTGTATATAATCGGAACTTGATAATTCTTGCTTCTTTTCATCGTGGTAAAATCTCTCGTGCAAGTAATCCATCTGCATTGTCTTTCTCTTCACAGCAAATCAAGTAAGCATCCTCTCTTCATCTCTTTTCTCTCTTTCTTGACTTAGAGTAAATACTTCTGTAATCCGCAATGTTGCGATAATCTGGTGAAATTGAAAGTGAAATTAAGATTATACTACTATGCTCTGCAAAACCCAATATTTATAACTAGGAAAAATGGCTTAGTAAGGACGTAATCTGTGAATTTTTCACCCTGAACTCATTCGCCGCGCCGCGCCTATTACAGTCCGCGACGCGTATCATGAATACTCTTCTAGCGCACCGCGGGACTATTTACGCGCGACGCGCCGAGCGTCTGGACAGAACAGTAACTTTTAAATTTTGTGATTTTTGCAGAAACAATGTCTTCTTCGGCTAGTTCGGAATCAATCGATTGGAACTCCCTGGCTATGGGAGTGGGTAGAACACGAGCTTATAACTTTTACAACCGTCGAACTATTCAACAACAGAAGCGGATTCTCCCCGCGCGATCGGTCAACTGGGAGTTGACCACGGAGTCAGGGATTATGGCACATTTGCAGTACTGGCTGGTACAGACGGGTTATGACAAGGATGAACTTATTTATACGTGCCGGGCTATCGAAAGTGCGGTCAACATGTCTGAACCAATCTACCGCGAGGTATACTTGCAGTTTCTTGCAAGTTACCACTTTGACCACCAACCGGTGGGGATGGATACAGAAGAGATGGTGCAGTTCGGGTATCGGATCGGGCTTTATACTGAGGAGGAGTCTGAGGCGCCAGGGTTTGACTTATTCCATCGGCGGGCTAACTACGCCGCCGACGACTCGTTTTCCCCTGGTGACTACTGGAGCACCATTTCATCCACACGGTATCATGAGAATACCGTGCGTGAGGGATTGATGCATCTGCCTTCTCACCGGATGCTACATCGGTTAATCACGACCATGGTCTGGCCGCGTGCTGATGAGGAGCGAGTTACATCACGTGAGTTGCACCTCATGTGGTGTCTGACCCGGATGTTGCAGACATGCAACATGCCATACTTCATTGCAGACTACTTCAGGCGGATCACCGACGCCCCGCTGCACCAGACTGCTCTCGGTGGAGGGCACTATGTTATGAGACTGGCCCAGTCTTATGGGTTGCTGACTGAGCACGCCACCCGGGGGCTGACAGTTATTCCGCCAGTTCCCTTTAGCCCACCCACCACCTTATCGAGGGATGTGATCTACATTGACGATGGGGTCACGACATCTGAGCGATCCCCGTTTCCGGCCCTCCGGACCGAGCCATCTTCCTCAACATCCAGGAAGCGTCAGCGAGTGACCGACAGTCTACCTCGCAGCCTCTCCCCTGCTACCATGGAGTCCCGGTACCTGGTTGACAAGATGCAGGCGATCCAGCAGACTCTGCAGACCCACCAGAGAGACCAGCAGGCACAGGCGGTTGTCACTAAGGAGATGAACAGACGGACCGAGAACATGCAAGATCAGCTCCTGTGGTTGGCCGATTGCATGATCACTTTCATGGCTAAAAACCGATGTGCTCCACCGAGACCACAACCAACAATCCGGGATGAAGACGAGGAGCCAATGGAGGAGGATCCAGAAGAAGACCCAGAGGAAGGAGAAGAAGATGACACTGCACACAACTGAGGGTGTATTTATGAGTATCTTTTTGTCTTTCGTTAGTTTTTGTCTTTTAAAACATTTTGCATAGATTTTACATGTTTTTCTTAGGTAGGAATTAATTGTTCATAGTTGACAAAAATAAGCCATTGGGCATTAGTAAGTTGAATAAAAATAGTAGGTTTTGTGTTGAGTGCTTGTTTATGAGTGTTTGAAGGTGGCTGAGTTTTCTGCAATTACCGCGCCGCGGATCTCATATATATGCGCGACGCGGTCATTTCCATTTCCACAACAGTTTCAACTCTCGTAATTACCGCGACGCGTATATCTTAATTGCACGCCGCGGTCATCCGCAATACATACATCCTTTTATTTGTTAAGTGATGCATGATATACCAAATTGAGAAGGAGTTGTCTCAGACAAGTGTGGGGTCACCGTGCCCCCTCCACTTGTCTTGACCACCGGCGTGTCCCACTGTAGCGCTACAACTCCAGCATATGAATCGGGGATCTTTTTGTACGCATTATACCTGTGATATTGAGCACCAAGCAGTCTACCGTCCAAAAAGGGGTAACTCTTTCTCCCTTGTTTTGAATTAATTTTTTGTACAACGGGGACGTTGTACGGTTTTAAGTGTGGGGTGTGGACGGTCGAAAGAGATATTTTTGAAATTTTTGCAGAAATGATCAATTTTTCAATTGTTAGCAATATTTTTCAAAATTTTTAATGAATTGCAATTTTGAAATGAATGGTTTGTGATTGTGATAGCATTAGTATTTTTCAAGAAATACTATTTATTTGTGATCATACTATTAGTTAATCAAATAAGTTGAGTTTTACGAGGTTAGAAGATTGAGCCGTTTTAGGATTGGAATTTAGGAAGGAAAAGTCAGTCAGTGGCCTTTGTTGTTCGAGCCGGTAGGTCTAAAATGGGTGGGCCTTATGCACCTTACCACCTAAGATCGTCTGGTCTGGGATGGTATTTCTGAAAGCTCGCTACACGGACAACATCGAAAGTCATGGACAATTCCTTAATGGCCTTTAGAATCTGAACGAGTAAGTACACTTCATTGTGGACAGAAAGTTTGTAATCAAGGGTTCTTTAGAAAGCCATGAATTCCAAAGAACAACTCAATTATGTTTTCACGAACTATTCCATTCTAACTCGAAGAGCAATAAACTTTGAAACTAAACACAGTCAAAAATTGTTCGATTCTCTATTACAATTTGTTAAAAACTCTCTTGCTTGGGGACAAGCAAGGCACAAGTGTGGGGTGTTTGACAACGCCTAGTGATATCAAGTATTTTAGGCGTTGTTGAGCCCTGTTCTTGGTAAAATTATATCAAATATGCATGGGTATTCTCACTTTTCGTGCCAGGACTTGTCTGGAGAAAAAGAACAGAAACAGGGATTAAAAGTGTACAAAAGCAAAAAGTATGGAAAGAATGAAAAATCAAGAGAAGACGTACGCGCGCCGCGGATTTATCATCTGCGCGACGCGGACGTAAGGCGGTGGAACACATTTGAATGACGAAAAAACGGGGAACGAATAAGTACGCGCGCCGCGGATTTTACTTATGCGCGGCGCGGTCACGGGAAATTTGCAACTATAAATAGAGGCATTTCCAGCCGAAAACCCTAGCAAAGACCGGGGGTAAACATCGACCTAGAAGCTCTTTGACTCGAGGATTCCATTTCAGAAGCCATCATTTGGTATTTTCATGTTTTAGATTTTATTTCATTTTAGTTAAACATTTGTAAGCTTTGAGTTGAATCTTTGGGTGTGACAACCATTGATCTTCAGCTTAGGGTTCTGTTTTTAGTAGTGTTTGGTTACTGATTTGATGTTTGGATTTTGTTTTTGGTGAATGAAATCATTCGGTTAATGTTAACATTGGTTTTTTTGTATTTTGGATGTTAGTTTGTGTTTTGGTTGTTTGTTTGTGTTTGGATTTTGTTTGTGACTTGGTTGGGACTGTTTCCCTTTGCTGAAAACAGTAGCTAACTTGGTTAGGTTGAGCATTAAATTTTGGCTATTAACTGTCTCATAGAACTTTTGGTTATTAGCTAGTTTACGCTACGCTTGGTTTTGCTAGTTTGGATGCCTTCAATTGCTTCTGATTCAGAGATGTACTTCTGAGTTCAGAAAGTAACTAGGTCATTTGGACATAGCTAAGCTTGGCTTGGGTGTTTGAATATTGTTTCAAGGTAGAAAGATAGAAATTAGTTCCTCCGACTATAGCCGTGACACTATTAGTTGGTAATCTCTCATCTAGGCTAACCACGTAGCTCCTGTGGATCGACCCTGACTCCACTATACTAGTGAATGTTAGGTTATTTCTTATTTTTGACCGCATGACGACCTCTGCGTGCACGTCAATACCTCATTCGTCACGGTAGCCATCATAACAGCATGCTCAGGTTCATCATTCCCTCCTTCTTATGTATAGTGGGCAGATTGGTTGAATTCATTCGATCTACATTCACTTGCATAATGCCCACGTTCATGGCAATTAAAACATTCAATGTTTGACTTGTCATACCTTCCTCTACCATGTCCATGCCCCCGTCCCCTTGAGTTCTGATTTCTCGAGTTGTAACCGGAATTGTTCCTCACATTGTAACTCGTGTTTGACCTGTCCTGTGTCGTGTTCTGTGCCGATTTTCTCCTGGAATATTGATTTGAATTGTCTGATCCATGATTCTGACCACCACGTTGGTTGCCACCACGACCACGTCCTCTTCCACGGGAAGTTGCATTTTTCGACTATTCTCACTGATTGATGTTTGAGCCTGTAGAACATGCTCAACTATCTTCTCCACCTTATTTCCATTCATCCGCTGCTCATGAGCCCGTAACGATCCAAACAAAGTCTTGAGTGTCATTTGAGACGTGTCGTTACCTTCCTCGATTGCTGGTACTACATGCTCGAATCTTGGAGTTAGGGTTCTTAGCACCTTCTCTACTTTCGCTTGTTCGGTGTAAATTTCTCCAAATACTTTCATACTATTTGTCAAAGCTTGAACGCGATTCAAATAAGTCTCGATAGTCTCAGTTGTCTCCATTTGTAGTAGTTCGTACTCCCGCCTTAGTGTTTGAAGTCTGACTCGCTTTATCTTCTCATCTCCTCGATACGATGTCAATAAGGCATTCCAAGCCTCGTTTGACGTTGCTGCGACTTCAATCTGCTCAAATGTCTCGTTACTCATTCCTTATGGATGAAGAACAATGCTTTCTTGTCCTTTTTCTTCAGTTCTCGATGTACAGTCTTTTGCGCATCAGTTGCGTTGTCTGCCAATGCGGGCAAGCCGTTCTCTACGATTTCAAGTAGATCATGGTAATCAAACAGTACCTTCATTTGAGCACTCCACCGATTGTAATTGTTTCCTTCTAGAACCAGAACTGCTGCTTGCGTTGATCCGTTCATTGTGATAGGACCTTTGCTCTGATACCAGTTGTTGGAGGCAAGAGTACAACTACAAAATAAGAAGAACAACTGTAGGGGAAGGAAATAATAAGTGATACAGGAAGATTGGAAGAAGACTAAGTGTTCTTAATACTTCAAAAGACTTACAACATTCATAAAATGACCTATGTTAAAATAGAAACGGGAAAACAAACTCAAGCTAAAAACTAGGACCACTACTCCAGTTTCCTAAAGACTAGCACAAGGCTTAGCTAAACATAACAGACACTTATTAAAAAAACATAACTAATAAATCAGAATTAAATATTCCAACACTAATTACCTACTAGGAGAATATCCAATGATTCCCACACAGATGAATAACTTTAAGAAAAATTTGCTAGCGTTTTAGGATAACACTTATTTTGTTTGTTTTTTATTGCAATTTAGCTTCAATTATGTCTGATATTGAAAGATGTGGAATCGATTCAGGTTCTATATTTAACTTGCCTTTTAGGTGTTGTCTTTTTAATGGTATTATATATTAGGGTTTGTTAAGCAATATCCTGATCAAGTTTATTCTGATGATCATTTGTTGTTATGTAACATTCAAATATGTTGTGGGGTTTTAGTGGGTCTATTGGCTTTCTTATCAGTCTCTGATTTTTCCTAAAATGGTCTTGCAGAACATGTCATTAATCTTTATTGTGATGAGGGATTGAAGTCTCAAAATATTATAAGAATGTATTTCTTTTATTCTTTTTAATTTTTGCAAAATAGATAAAAACGAAATGGATTTTCAACATTCTACCAATCTTAACCAATAAGCTATTTTTGGAGGGATTAAACCAATACGTCTAATAAAATTATCTGTATTTTCCCAGTCTGTACCTGTTAATCAATATGTGGTATCGTCAAATTCGTTGTTGACATTCCTCAATCAACCGCCTCTGTTCAAAACTTCATAAACTGGATTATGTTTGTGGTGTATGTGGAGTTTTGAATTTTGATTGATGTCAGTTCCACTTGTCCAGGTTCCGTTACGTGAGTTTGTCCTAGCTTAAAGATTCAAAAATTCAAGGTTTAAAAGGCTTTCAAGAAGCCTAATCTTCCATCATATAGCTTCACATGGTCAAGGTTTTCAAGATGCCTTATTTGTCCCAGTTTAAAACTACTCCAGTTAAAATTATTTAAGGTCTTTTATATTTGAGGTTTTTCTTGCTACCAGCTCCCTACATTTACATGTTTATGGTTTCTTCCATGTGTGAATCATAAAACTGTTAGAATTGTAGCATTGCAAACTTTTGGATCATATGATATTTGAAAGATAACATGTTTGAATCATTATCATTGATTTTTCATATTCTTTAGGATAGATAAAATTATTTATTTATTTGTCACCTTATTCGTAGCATTGGTTCGTAACATGTTTCGATTGTAGCATGTTTCGAACATAAATTTTTTGGATCATAAAATGTTTGGATCATAAAATTATTTGATAATAAAATCTTTGGATCATAGAAAGTTTAGATCATAAAACTATTTGGATCATAAATTGTTTGAATCGGATCATAACATGTTTGGATAAAAAAAATAAGATCATACCTTTTTCGATCATCATATTTAAGCATTGATTTTTGGATCATAGCATTTTGAAACATATAATTTAAATTATATCATTTTTGAATTATATTATTATGAATCGTAACATTCTAAATCTTATCATGTTAGATCATATCAATTTAAATCATTACATCCTTGTATGAAATCATTTTGGATCATAATATATTTGAATCATAACATATTTTGATTATATAATTTTGAATCATATCATTTTAGATTATAGTATTATGATTCATAACATTTCAAATTTTATCATTTCAATTTGAAATGTATTGTATCATTTTGAGCTATATCATTTTGAGTTATACCAATTTTGAATCATCCGTTTTTAAATCATATTATATTGAATCATGTTAAATTTTATATATGTTATGGTTTTTAAACAAGTTTTGGTTTATATTTGGTTTTAGACCGTGACAAATTTTGAATCATAATAGGTTATGATCCAAAAATACAATTTTCACAAGAAAAAAAATATGTTGGGATCAATCTCAATTTGTAGAGAAAAAAGAATACAAATTATGATGTATTTATATTATTTTTTGATAATGATAAAATGTATTTGAAAAAATTGGTGAAAAACAAATCAAGATCAACCACTAAATGGTCACCACATGTCAAATGCTAAGACTACTTGTGTGTAAACCAAAAATTGCAGGGGGTATGAAGATGCATCATGTGGGTCACATTTACCATTTTATCCATAAAATTCTATATAGTTAAAAGAAATTGACTAAAACTTCATCCAAATTATGAAATTGTCACCGACCAAAATCATATTTTAAAATTTTTTTAGTTTTTTGTACAGTATGCAATCCGAGATTTAAAGTTGAAGGGTCATAAATTTTTTGAATCATAAGAGGTTAAAAATAATAGAATTTTTGAATCATACATTTTGAATGATAATATTTTTGGATCATAAGACTTAAGGATGATAAATATTTTCAATGAGAACATTTTTGGATCACATCTTTTTCAAACCAATAAAGTTTTTTCATATGGATTTTGATTCATAACATTTTGGATCATGAACATGTTGAATCATAACATTTTTGTATCATAAATATTTTAATCATGTCATTTTGGATCACATATTTTCAACATTATTTAAAAAAAATTTACAATCTTCTATTTATAAGGAATTTAAACCTTAAATAAGCATATGAAAATTTATTAACTAATAGAAATACTAAACTACTATAAATATTATATAAAAGCTATTTAAAATAGATCTTAAGTTGTGTATAAAAGGTATAATATTATAAACCAAAATTATGCATAAAGCTATAATACACCAAATGTACCTTAACAACTACTAGGAGTCTATTAGGCAAACATATTTCCCAATTATTACAATCTTAACATCCAGAGCAAATCCTGCAAAAACTAAATGAAATACATCAAATGTAGAGAATATTAAGGATAACAGTAATAGAATTGGTGAACCCTCGATACAGTAATTTCATATAGCCAAAATGACTATTTGATTTGATAACCTTCAACTTTGGGAAGAACGACAGAGTCTTCTTCGAATGGATCTTTATTTTTCGTGCCACATAAAATCATGCATACAACAATGTAAGATCTATTTAATGTACATGTTTCGCAAATGTCATCGGGGAAGGGTTAATGGTCTAACTATGAAGACAATTTACCAAAAGTGAAGGAAGATATTACTAACTATAAGACTTCTTTATAGAAAAAGTTTTAGCAATGTTACATTCATTTACATGAAAAACCAATTTAAGTATCTTCTTTCACTTTTCTTTATCCTTTCTGAGCACATATATATGCAACATATATGATATTTATGGGTGTGTAGTAGAGCCTATATTCTTTTTTCTTAAGAACATGCATTGCTTGAGCTTTCAAAAGCTTTTTTAGCATAACCATGTCTAGTTTTCTTATCCGCTCTTTGTATGGAGCAAGTTCCCTATCATTTGTTTGAAAACTTACATTCTTGGAGTTTCGAAAAGTCAATCTGTATAAGAGACATAACAGAATTATTGTCATGGATGAATGAACATAAATTGTTGTAATTTTAAGACATAAAACTCTTCAACTCAAAACATTATTCCATTGAAAAGAGGATTTTCATTTAGGAGTTTCATCAAACACTTCATGTGCACTTATAAGTACATACACGTTCATTTGAAACTAAAATAAAATTATGGATTTTATAGAAACAAGTAAAATTAAAGAAAAAAGTTAGCATATACATTTACATTAATAAGTATTTTGTGAGTTTCAATATTTACATAATCTGGATCAACTTTGCCCTTGGTGGGTTCAATTGTTGGCAACTATGATATAGGAACAAAACACGAGGCATGGCCATCATAACTGATTAAATTCATGGAAATTAAGACACTACTTACTCTAGATGAATGAAATACACAACATATAGAACAAAGTAGATGCTAACACCTTATACCCACTTCCTGACAGAGGGTTGAGAAGTATACGCATCAGAGAATTGAGTGTCTACTAACTATTTGGCAATAATCCCCACCAAAGTTTGAGAAGTGTATATTGATGGTTCTAATGGGCCTACTTACCGAATACCCTACCTGAACCTAACGGAAAGTTCTGTGAAACTTCTAAGCATCAAGATTGTGGGTAAGAAATAGAATAAGAAACCTGCATTGTGACAGGGGATTCAAGAAGCTAAATAGATATAAACGAAAATTACAAAACATAAATCAGGATAGTCGAAATCAACCACCAGAAACATTGGATGAGAAGCGAGCATTAGCATAACCATCGGTCGACCTAAAAATTACGATTCACTATCATATTTGAGAGAGAAGTAGAAGAAAAGAGGAAAGGAGATTGTTAATCAACAAATTCTCGATGACGAACATGAATGAGGGTTTTCTGATACATTATTGACAAGTTTACCCACAAATATTCTACCCTTAAGAAGAAAAGCAGAAAAACTTGTCATTATTTTCAAAAATGCCACCACGGATTTTAAAAGGAAAAAAGGAAAATTAGATTAATCACAGCCACACATTTTTTGTAATCAATGGTCGAAATTTGTCCTCGCGGTTCTTACCAGATTTTGGGTTCCTACACGATTCTCCTTCTATATATATATATATATATATATATATATATATATATATATATATATATATATATATATATATATATATATATATATATATATATATATATATATATATATAAACATTTTATTTTAAAAGTACAATCTTATTAATGATCTTTTTTGCAAAGTTCGGTACTAAAATATATAGTTTTTTTTTCAAAAAAGGTCTTAGGAATGAATTTAATGTAAAAAAAATATAAATTTTCCATATCACCTAAAAAGATTTCGAGAAAAGTAAGTTTTTCAAAGTATGATGCTATTAATGTACTTTTTGCAAAGTTCAATACTAATTTTTCAAGAAATATGTCCTATAAACAAACTTTAATGTAAAAGAAATGACACTTTTCCAGATCATCTGAATAGATTTCGAAAAGTCATTTTTTCAAAGTACAATGCTATTAATGAACTTCTTTTTGCAAAAGAAACGAAACTTTTCAAAATACGATTACTTTTTTTTTTTTTGCAAAGTTCGATGCTAACAATGAATTTTTTTCGAGAAAACTGTAGACCTTTAATGTACAAAAAAATGAAATTTCTATATATGATCTAATAAGAATCTGAAAAAGTCATTTTATAATGTATGATCCTATTAATGAAATTTTTTGCAAAGTCCAATGCTAAAATTGATTTTTTTTCAACAAATATTGTACTATAAATAAACTTTAATATACAAAAAAAATAAAAATAAAAAATTCCAGATCATTTAAAAGAATCTAAAAATATCATTTTTTCAAAGTATAATGCTATTAATGAATCTAATAGGGTACTCGCGCAATAATTTCCTTTCGGATAGATGTTATATTTCGAATAATATTCAATGCATCAGAAAATATCATTTACCAAAAAACGCATTATTGTGTTTGGTTACAAATAAAAGAACGTAGTTGCTTTATACATAATTTATGTTTAGTGTTTTTAGTTTAAGTTAGTTAGTTATAGCACGTCTTAGAAAAAAAATAATAAATAAAATAAAAAACATGTTCTGTATTTGTTTAATTTTAAATCACTCAATCGCATGCTTGATTCAATTTGTATATAAATATTTTATATGAAATATATCAACAAAATACACCGATAAGAAAAATATGATAAGATTATAACGTCAATAATTAAAATTAAAACGAAAAAAGGAAATTGTATTTCCACATTTGAACTTTATTTTGAAGATACTTATATTACTTCGTAACAAAATCTATAAAATTTAAATATCAAATATACAATATGATCAATTATATTTGGCGGTCCATATAATATACAAAAAAATAAAAACAAAAAATTCCAAATCATCTAAAAGAATTTTATATTATTTAAATTGGATTGAGGCTTTAGAATAATGACACGTGGAATAAATGTTTTTAAATGATGACATGTGGCATTTAAAGCCCTTGTTTATTATAAGTTATATATATATATATATATATATATATATATATATATATATATATATATATATATATATATATATATATATATAGTTTAAATACATTTTTTTAAATATTGTGTGATTGTAGGACTAATTCTGGACCAATCATTTGATAGGGACAAATTAGTTCATTTATATAATATAAATATTAATTCTATTAATTAATTAATTAATTTGCCCAAATTAAATGCCTATATTTATGGAATGTAACTTACCAACCCTATTTATCCTCCCCGTCTCTCTCACGTCTTCAATTGGCAGCCATCTTCCTCCCTGCCTCATCCACCATCGCCGCCAGCTTCCTCCCCTGCTTCATCCACCATCGCCGCCGGCAATAACATAATCAGCAGCAGCATCGAAGGTGTGTGTTATACCATTTCTCCCGATCGCATCTCTATTGCTCGATAGTCCTATCCCTCGGTTTTTTTCTCGATTCCAAAAAGCACGCTGAATAGTTCTAATATTGGATCGATAGTCGACGATTTAATTTTGGATTCCAAAAACCACTAATATATAGATGTAGGTTCAAATACATTTTTTAAATATTGTGTGATTGTAGGACTAATTCTTGACCAATCATTTGATAGGGGCAAATTAGTCCATTTATATAATATAAATATTAATTCTATTAATTAATTAATTAATTTGCCTAAATTAAATGCCTATATTTATGGAATGTAACTTACCAACCTTATTTATCCTTCCCGTCTCTCTCACGTCTTTAATCGGCAGCCGTCTTCCTCCCTGCCTCATCCACCATCGCCGCCGGCTTCCTCCCCTGCTTCATCCACCATCGCCGCCGGCAATAACATAATCGGCAGCAGCATCTAAGGTGTGTGTTATACCATTTCTCCCGATCGCATCTCTATTGCTCGATAATCCTATCCCTTGGTTTTTTTCTCGATTCCAAAAAGCACGCTGAATAGTTCTAATATTGGATCGATAGTCGAGGATTTAATTTTGGATTCCAAAAACCACTAATATATAGATGTAGGTTCAAATACATTTTTTAAATATTGTGTGATTGTAGGACTAATTCTTGACCAATCATTTGATAGGGGCAAATTAGTCCATTTATATAATATAAATATTAATTCTATTAATTAATTAATTAATTTGCCCAAATTAAATGCCTATATTTATGGAATGTAACTTACCAACCTTATTTATCCTTCCCGTCTCTCTCACGTCTTTAATCGGCAGCCGTCTTCCTCCCTGCCTCATCCACCATCGCCGCCGGCTTCCTCCCCTGCTTCATCCACCATCGCCGCCGGCAATAACATAATCGGCAGCAGCATCTAAGGTGTGTGTTATACCATTTCTCCCGATCGCATCTCTATTGCTCGATAATCCTATCCCTTGGTTTTTTTCTCGATTCCAAAAAGCACGCTGAATAGTTCTAATATTGGATCGATAGTCGAGGATTTAATTTTGGATTCCAAAAACCACGCCGTCGTCGTTCAAATTCATGTAAATTTTGGATTTAAAATACCTCTAATATTGGATCGGTAATCAACGATTTACTTTTCTTCCTTGGGCTTTGTTTTATTTCATTTATTTTTCTTTTTGCAAATTTTCTTCCGCTTCTGTTTAATAAGAGTTCTTCATTGTGCTTTGTTCTAAAGTATTTATTTTCCTTTTTGCAATTTGGAACTCTCAAATCCTCCCTGAATTTATTATTGGTTAGGGTAATCAACGATGAGTTTGTTTTTTAATTTTATCCAATAATATTATTCATTGTTAGTCAATAATGAATTTCAGTTAACTATAAATTTGTTTTTAATTTTATCCGATAGTTGCTAGTTGCTACTTACAAGCGTGTCTATAATGGCATTGTATATTCTTATTATATTTACAGATGGTGGTCGGCTAAGAATGAAGAATGAAAGTGTTGTAACGAAGAGGTCGACTAAAAATGAAGAATTAGAGTGTTGTAATGAATAATTCTCCAAGAATTTAGTATTATTCAAGAATGAAATATTGAAAGCAACATATGGCAACAGTATTTTTTTTAAGATTGAAATCCTAAAATTAATGCATTCTACAAGAATGAAAGTTCAATTGCTTATATTCTTTGAAATGAATATTGAAAGCAACATATGACAAGAATATTCTTTAAGAATGAAAGTTCAATTGTTTGGAATGTGTATTTTTTTTGTTTTGGATTTTGGTATCTGCGACAATTACATGATAATAAATGTGAAATCGTTTTTGAGTGTCAATTTTGTTGTATGTCGAACCCCATTTTCTGAGAATGTGTATTAGTTTTTATTGGTTTGTGTTGGTATCACATTCTTTAAGAATGCATATGAGGGCTCTGTGCGTATTTGACATAAGCATGGTCATTCTACGATAATGGTACGTTTTTTTGTCAGAAGTAAGTTCATTCTCTGAGAATGGTTAAAGGAATTTGATGTATTCTCAAAGAATTCGAAAGTATTTTAATTAACTTAAAAACCCACAAACTATTTTTTGAGAATTCGAAGGTACTGTAATTTTTAGTTTTTAATTTGCAGTTTTTATTCACGTAATCCCACAAAATTAGGAGTTAAATTGAATATTTCTTTTTTTAAATATTTATTAATAGACTAAAATACCCTTTATAAGGGTTTAATTGTAAAATCTGATTAATTAATTGTTATAATTTTACAATTAGGCCCTTGAATCTAACACCATTGATCATTTCAATCGAACGTTCTACATTTGGTCTTACAATCACACAATAATTGTTAAATATAATTAATCCTAGCCCTATATATATATATATATATATATATATATATATATATATATATATATATATATATATATATATATATATATATATATATATATATATATATAAAGAGAGAGAGAGAGTTAGGATCATATATAAACCACAATTATTGTGTGAATGTATGACCAATTGTGGTCCAATCATTTGTAAAAGGTAAGATGGTAAATTAATATAATAATTAATTAATTATATTTTAATTATATCCACTAATTTAGGGAATTGACTAATCATTCCAACTTTATCTCATCCCCTCCCTCTCTCTCTCTCTCTCTTAAGTATACGTTTTCCGTCGTCCATTTTAGGGCTCCAATGGCGGATTACCAATAGCCGACATCAACTTTCACTGCTTCAAGAATATCAACTTGGTTTATTTTGAGTTACAGAAGTTTTTTCAAATACACAAGTGTAGAGTTGGAGCTTTAATAATTGAGGCGATATCTACTTCCGGCCATTATCATACTTCCTAGCATTTTCCTTTTTTTTTTCTTTTACTTTTTTATTTAGGTTGCATTATGCAACATCTTATCGCAATGGCGGATATGTATATTGAATAAGGTATCAATTTTCTTAACCGATGATTTGATATATGTTTCAAAGTATATAATTAATTATTTAATATTTTAATATTTTGATATCAGGTTCTTCCTTCTACTATTTAATATTTTCCTTTGTTTTAGGAGCATGCGATTATACAAATTATACAAATTCCTCGTGCGAGATCAATACGGTCCATATATTTGGATATGTGGGATTTGCTGTGAATCAGAAAATAAGGGAAGAAGGGGAAAGTTGTATATTCTTCAAGAATGCTTTTTTTATTCTCCAACCATATATTCTTCGAGAATGTTACATTACGTGGGATATGTTGTGAAGAAGGGAAAGTTATCTATTCTTCAAAAAATGCCGTTTTTTTTAATTCTTCAACCACATATTCTTCGATAATGTTACATTACGCATATGATTTGTATTACTTTTCATGAAAATTTCATAATTCCACTTGTAATTTATGTTTTTTTATTTTAATTTGTCATTCTCAAAGAATGCTATATAACATATTTGCAATTGTAATTTTTTTCATTCTTACGAGAATGTAAGAATTTTCATATGCAATTTAGTTATTTTTTTCTCTTTCATTCTATCATTCTCATGATAATAGCGGTCCATTGGTTTGAAAAATATTTATCGGTAAACACATTTTTAACAAATTAAATCTAATTGCAACGAAAAAGAATAACAATTATCAGAATTAAGTCTTATTCTTGAAAAATAAAATCAAAATATAGACAAATAAAAAGAATCAAGTTGTATTCTTTAAGAATAACAACAAAATATGTGAGAATGAACTAATTTTAATATTTGAATTTTTTAAAGCGTATTCTAAAAAATTTGATTTAATTTAATTGCAAAATAAAATTAGAGATTTTGTTTTATTTGTATTAATTAATTTGAATTAGTTGCCTAAAATATAGGTAATTTCCAATTTTCTTTTTCAATAAAATGTCATATTTACCCTCATAGTCAATTATGTGTAATTATATAGTACATGTCATCCCATGTTAATATCATGTACCCTAAGATCACAACTTTTCATTATTTTAAACCAATGGACCAGAATTGGTTATATATTCACACAATACTTGTAATCCACATTTAATCCTAGCCCTATATATATATATATATATATATATATATATATATATATATATATATATATATATATATATATATATATATATATATATATATATATATATATATATATATATATATATATATATATATATATATATATATATATATATACGCGAGTACTCTTCTCGTCCAATCATTCTCATAAGGGCAATAACGTCAAAACGTCTTCCTTCAATGTGACGCAATCACGTACGACGCACGTCCACGGAACGAAATACGAACTCGAGGATTTAAGTGGGTTTTTTAAGTGATTTTTTTTCAACGTGATTTAAATAGGTTTTTTTTCTCATTTTTATTCCTTTTTCGTTTTTTTTTGTTTTTTTATTTTTTTATTTTTTATTATTTATTATTTATTTATTTTTTTTCAAAAAAAATTATTTTTTTTCAAATTTTTTTTTTATTTTCAATTATACTCGGTTTTTAGTGTTTTATTTTTTTATTTTTTTATTTTTTTTATTTTATTTAATTTTTTTTGAATGCTACAGTACTCAATTTTTAATTTTTTTTTTGTCTTTTTCATTTTTGATGATGTATATTTTTTAATTTTTAATATTTTTTAATCTTAATTTTAATGTTTTTTTCGTATTTTTAATGTAATAATTTTGGATCATGATATTTTTAATCATACCATTTTGGATCATGTATTTTTTGGATCATATCATTTTGGATCATAGTTTTTTTGCATCTTGGATCATAAGCTTTGAATCATTTTGTCGTTGTATGTTTTTTTTAACTCGTTTTGGATCATAACAACTTTTGGATCTTGAATCATAACGAATATTGAATCTTGGATCATAATTGAATCTTGGATCATAAATTTTGAATCATAAAACATATTTTGGTTTTAATATTTTTGAATTATGTATATTTTTTTTGTTATTTTGATGAGTTTTTTACTTAAAAATATAAAAATTAACACGAAAAAAATATTTTTTAAAAATGTTTTTTGCAAAATTACTAATATAATATCTACAATGATCCTTAAAATTTTCATATTTTTTGGAATTTTTTTAATTTTTGATTTTTTATAAAAAAAATAAAAAATATTTTTTTTTCAAATTTTCATAATAGTGCTTGTTTTGTAGAGAATTAAATTTTAAGAACTTTGGTTTTTTTAGAATTTTTTTTTACAAAGAAAAAAAAAGTTATGTCCAAAATACAAACTGGGTGGAAAAATAAATAAAACCCAGCCAATTGAAGACTGACACGTGGCATGGGGAGAGTGGGGACGCATGGCTTCTCATTTGGGCTGAAAATGTGCGACGAGTGAAATGGACAAATGACTAAAATGTCATTTGAAAGTTCTCTTTCCCTCCCTCTTAGTTTCTGATATTTACCAAAACAACCACTGAATTTTAATAGATGATCATTATTTGCACATTGAATCTAATTCATCCATTTTTCAAGATTAAAGGTCCAGATTTGTCCTCACAGTTCTTACCGGATTTTGGGTTCCTACACGATCCTCCTTCTATATATATATATATATATATATATATATATATATATATATATATATATATATATATATATATATATATATATATATATATATATATATATATATAGTCCATTTCAAGAGAGAACCATTTTTCTTCCTAGGAACCTAAAAACTCTTTCTGATTGGTTGAATCATAAAAATGCATGATAGTCATTTAACAAATCTCATTTAAAGCATAAATTTTTTATTTTTGGCAACAACAATAACGGTTTCCTAAAATTAAGCCTATTAGATTTGAATATTCAAATTTCAAAAAAAAAAAATCTAATTTTCGTTTTTTTAAATCAGGTTTTTAGATTTTGAAAAAACATAAATTTTTTTAATTAGATTTTTGGAATTTAAAACACACATAAATTTATTTATTTACGGGTGCATATATACATATTCGCAGGTGCATATATTCATATTTTCGAAATTCATATATACATATTCTTGCCTTTAATTATGAATGCAAACAATAAATAATCTATTTATTAAAAACAATAATATATAAATGTTTTGAACGATACATACAAATTTATTAAAAATAATGAACAATGCATACAAAAAATATAAAAAACAACAAAATTTCATTATATCTTCCTTTTTTTGTTTGTCATTTCTCAATTCTTCAATTTGATTGATAAATTCTTCAAAATCTGCAAAAACATTAATAAAAATTAATATAAATGTATATTCCAAAACATTAAAATAAATACATACATGCATATACACATATGAACCAATGCACATCTATTTATGCATATATACAAATACATACACATGTGTATATGAACAAATTGATATACATATGCATATGTGCACATACGTTTGAACAGACATATGCATATATGTGCACATATACACATGCATATACACATATGCACGTATATACACATATATGTATGCATGTGCACATATACACATGCATATACACATATGCACATATATGTATGCATATATGCAAATACGCCCACATGTACACAAACAAATTGAAAAAGAAATCTATATATGTATGCATATTTGCATGGATGCATATATACAAATACGTATATATGCAAATACATACAAATACGCACATATGCAAATACACATATGTGAATATGTGCACATATGCACATATGCATTTATATGCTTGTCTTAAAAAGAAAAAGAAATCCATAAGTACAATGCTATAACTCATATATAAACGAAAAACAAAACCCATTTTTTTGAAGGATTACCTCACTGCATATGTTTCTAACCTTGAGTTGTTCACAAACCACATAAAACATATCTTTAAGCTTACTAGAGCTGTTCACAAAACAAAGAAAAAAAGAATTTTAGTAATTTGAATTTGCTATAACCACATAAACAACATATATCCACAATTATTAGTTTGTATGTGTGCAGAATGAGTATGAAATTGAATAGGGATGAGAAGTGGCATTGATATGATCACTTAACCAATAAACTTCCATGTTAACATTATCTAAAAGTTGCAGAAATTACGATCTAAAACACGGATTCAGATTCAATAGAACTGATCAATAAAAAGAACAATTCGAATCACTTACATTAATTCAAACGAAAACCGAAGATCCTATTGATTTAAGATTGGAAAAATACCAGGAAACTTATGACTTGAAAAACTAAAAACGATTCCTTTATAGCTGCCAAAGACAGCTACAATATTACATTGACTTTATATAATCACAAATAAGTAACATATATAAACCCACGTACCAAGAAAATCAGTAGCATTCATTCCGTTTAAGAATCTTCCGGTGGGTTTTCCAGCAGGAAATTCAACGCCGTTGTGAGGGAAATCAGCCTTGGCGATTGAAAGTGGCAGGTAGTTATTGTTTCTGACGTCCACCAATGAGTCCCCGACCATATAAACCGCCGGTGCAGCAGCCTGAGCTTAACAGACACTGAGCCCAATAAACATCAAAATACACACCAAGAATGCCGTCATAGCAATAGCCATGGTTTGTTTGTTCTTGGAAATGTAGGGGTTTATCCATAACCGATCGGGAGGAGACGACTAGGGCACAGTCGGATCAATCAGTGGTGAAGATGGGAGGAGACGGCTAGGGCACAGTAGGATCAGTCGCCGGTGCACCACCAGTCAGATGGGCTGGAGTCGACGGGAGAAGGGGAGGTGCTGATGGGTGAGGGTTGTATCGTTTAGAAGAGAGAGAGGGTGTGATCGTGTTTTGATATGTAGATGGTAGGGAGGTCGTGAGGAAGACAACGATAGATCCGCTGCTATAATCATCCCAATCGGAAGAGGGTAGGGAGATGTGACGGCGGCGACGAGTGAAGAGAGAGAGAGAGAGTGTGTGTGTGATCCGCGTCTTCGTCTTCTCCTCCGGATTCTTCTATAGCGTAAATTTGGGAGTTTCCATCCACCGGTTTCACGTAAATTGGGAGAGTGAAGAGAGAGAGAAGCATAAATTCGGGAGTTCCCTTTTTGTAGTATCCCATTTCTTTTATTATGTACAATCTACCCTTGATTTCTTTTTAAAAAGGTTAAATATACCATTGAAATTAATATAAATTACAAAATTGCCACCTTGCATCTTAACCATCAATTTTTTTGATCTATTAGCTAAGATTTAGTTCCTAGGTTCCTCGAGGAAATAATGGTATTTACTATATATATATATATATATATATATATATATATATATATATATATATATATATATATATATATATATATATATATATATATATATATATATATATATATATATATATATATATATATATATATATATATTCAAGTTATTTTGTGAAATCAGTTAAAAAAATCAAATTTGTACACGTCACTTGAATATCAAATAGAAGTTTAAGAAAAAAAATAAGAATTTTAAACAAAATGAATCGGTGTAATGATATTACATGTATGGGACAGAAAATACCTCATCATCAACAGACTGACCACACTTAGTATTACCAATAACATGTGAGCATATAATATACTTGCAACAACTATAACATCCATTATATGTGTTTACATGACTTACAAGGAAATAATGTGGCTATATTTCAATTTCTTGAAAATTAAATATGAAAAGACACATCGCTTACTCCATAAGTCCATTTATTTTTTGGTCCAGCCCTCCAATGACACCTATAAGCAGATACACATTTGATAGCAGCTTACCAGAAGGTAATAAAAAATTACAATGAATAGTAATAGGCAAAAGGTAGGTAAAAGACATCAAGGTAGGTAAATAACAATTTTCCAATTCCACCACTGAAGATAATCAACTTAAGTGAAATTCCTAGATGTTTTGAGATTCATTGAAACTATTCAACGACATGTTTAATCTCGGATTATGCTCTTCCATTTGTGTCTGGGATACCGAGGATCACAAACAAGATGTGAATAGCCATGCAAATGTACTTGGTAACCTTAATGTTATTTATCATCTCAATTGATGTGTCGGTAAACCACACACGCTCCATCAACAATGATAATTTATGAGATACCCATTACCACTCTTTATAAGTCCCTATTAGTGTGCC
This sequence comes from Cichorium intybus, assembly GCA_023525715.1. Taxonomy (NCBI): domain Eukaryota; kingdom Viridiplantae; phylum Streptophyta; class Magnoliopsida; order Asterales; family Asteraceae; genus Cichorium; species Cichorium intybus. The sequence goes on along the minus strand of CM042011.1, from coordinate 154,236,514 downwards.
AGTAAACCACACACGCTCCACTAACGACTCATAAAGTGTAATGTGCAATTTCATGGGTTAGCATACTTTTCACATTTTCCTAAAGTAACTAGATTTGGGATTTTGTTAACGGTTCTAGTACTTTTCTCTAATAGCATTTTATACTTTTAGTGAGATTAGGTTGTCCTATCAAATCCGTTCTGCTAACGACCCTCTACTGATCAAGGAAGCAGTGGGTGAGAGTGGACACACATTCAACCACCATTTTATATGCAGTTTCCTTATACCCCCTTATAGACCAACTTCGTGAATGAGGTAAACTAGTGATTTGACTGACTTATTCTTATACATATAAATATTAGCCTTAATAATAATATATAAGATGTATTTTAAACATTTTAAAATATTTGATTTATCCTTTTAAATTTTCAAATTAAACTATTTAATAAATTTAAAATTAAACCCAAATTGATTTAATGTATGTCCTTTAATTAACTATTAATTAAATGAACTAAATCAAGTAAGGATCATCAAATTAATCAAATTAATTTAGTCCTAATCCTTGCCCACTAAGTTTTCTAAAAATAAGGGTATGGGTTTTCATTTATTAATTAATCATAATTACCAAAAATAGAAAACCCTAGATAACCCTATCAAAATTTCAAAAATATAGGGGGAGGCTAGGGTTTCAAAAACCTTAGCCCAAGCCGACACATATGGTGGCTAAGTGTTTAATTTCAATAAACCCTAAAATCAATTCTACAATTACAGCTATTCAACAGAAAACAATCAAAGCTCTGATACAACTGATGGAGAATAGACATACAAACAAACTTAAACACTTAAGTTCAAATGCAACATAAAAGATCTATGTTTTCACTATTGAATCTATAACTAACAACATCATGAGAAACCTTAAGGTATAAATCGAAATTTCTAAAGAAAGGTTTAAGATTACATACCTTTTGATCTCTTGGAAGCAAGCACCACAAATGTTGTGCCTCTAATGGTTTAAACCCAAAATACCAGCAAGCAAGAAAACCAGAGAGAGAAAGGAGAGAACTCTAGGAGTTGGCGCAGGTTTATGGGTTGCTGGGGTCCCCTATTTATAGCCCCATATATACGAATGTACAAACCAGTTAGAGGGAGCCACTCCAAGAATATGACAAATCTAATATCTAGCATAATATTACGACAACATATTTCTGTGACGTGTATATGCCGCATAAGTACAACATCTCCCAAATCCATATATAATATAATAGACATCTCTAATATTAATATACATTATAATTTTTGTAAATAATTTTAAAATTAATAAAGTAAGTCACTAAGGCTATGCGGAGTGCCTCATTTGGTTCCCACATGAAAAGTGATGACACGTCACCGACACATCATCTCCCTTACTTACCACACCACCAAGGAAATACCCACCACTCCATATCACTTTTTTCCTTTTAGTTTTTAATTTTCTAAATATTATTATATTATTAAAGAAGAGAGAGAAAGGAAGAGAGAGATAGAGAGAAAGAAAGAAAGAGAGAGAAACTTTCTTGCATTGCCCGCCGTGACTCTACCCACGCCAAGCCACGACCACGCCACCCACGCCAAGGAGGGGCGGTGTTCCACGCGTGGCCACGTAGTCCCCACGCCGCTTGCATTGGACGTATTCCTCATAGCCTAACATACGTTAAACGGAGTGAAAAAAACGGATATTGAATATTTAAATTGTTTATTCTTATTTTCAACGACGATTTTTTTGTTCTTTTAGAAAATATTGCTAAGTTTAACAAAACTATGATCCCAAAAGTAGATATCCCATGGGAACCTAAAATTTTTAAAATCAAGTAGTCACGGTTAATTGTTAATAATGTTAATTATTTTAATATCATAATACTTGTTGTAGATGTCGAGATCCTCCACCAACGATAACCTTTCAACAATTACTTTCTCAAATTTTTTTGCCCATAAAACATGTTGTCAAAAGGTATAAGAAGCATGTTTAAACTGCATCCTCATAGGATGTATCAATCAGTTATTCATTATTAGATTTTTTAAATAAGAAACTGAAAGACCAGCAGCCGACTTTTCTGGCCATACAAGTTGTTGGAACCTAATTATATATATTATACATTTGTTGTCTTCAATGAACAGTAACACTTTAGTTTATTACAATTTTTACCCTTGTAGTTTTAATTTGTATAATTATTGTTTTAATCCCTATAGTTTTAATTTTTATTAATTACAATTTTGGTCCGTATAGTTTTGTTTGCCAGTTTAACATTATTACAGTTTTGATCCCTGTAGTTTTAATTTGTTGACTTCTTTAACCGCAGCAACGCGCGGCTCCATTCCGCTCGTTCCTATACATTGCTAGCAAAGCCTTTAAAACTAACATTAGCTGCAACATTTTTATTTAGATTATGCAAAAAATAAACAAAAAAATTAATAAGTTTTTCATAGGTGGTCTTCGACACCTGCGATTCTCCACAAGAAAATTTCATATAGGCTAAAAACTAAATAGATAACAAAACATAAACACAACTACGAATACAATATAAAAATATTACAAATTGCATGCGGTTCTTGCACAACTGAGAAAGTACAAGTAAAAAAATGCATAGATCTTGCATTAGAGACTTGTACTTTCATGGATGGTGACGATTATACAAGTTTCTACATGCTTTATGCATCAATTACTTGTAAATTTGCAGATAGCCAATGCCACTTGCGATTCTCTTTAAAAAAAAATTAAACTAACGACAAAGTCTAATATTATACCACTTAAATCTAAAATATGGAGTAAACAAATAAAACGTACATTAGTTGTCAGATAATCTTCAACTATTAGAGCAAAGAGTCAAAGAGAATTTTGTAGCTTGAAAGTAGGAGTGTGTAAAAACCAAAACGCAAACCGAAAACTATAAAACCGAAACCGAACGAATAAACTGATTGTGATTTTTATTTTTTAAAAACGAGATTATTTGCAATGCGGTGCGATTTTGGATTATATATCATACCACAAAAACTGCATTGCACCATTCGTAAAAACTGAATACCAAAAACAGGTCATATAATCTTTTATATATTTTATTAATATGTATTGCATATTTAAGTTTTTTTTTGAAAATAAAGTTGACAGAAAAAAGCTACGAAGCGGATTTAACTTCAATATAAGTCGCTAACATATGCGAATATTTTGTTTCAAGACTTAAAATATGTATTTTTTGCCACACAAAATACTATCTTAAGTATTCTCAAATATGTTTTAGCCATATTTTTTATATTGTTTTAGCATTTTAGCAACTAACTTGTCATAAAGTTGTTCTACATTTGTGTTCGATTTGTTATAAGGCCAAAAAATATGATTTTAATCTATCGATTTAGCAGTTTTAAAACCTCCTTAATGTAAAAACCGTACCGTAACTATTGTAGTTTATAAACCGAACCGAACCACATAGAAACCGAACCACATATGAAACCGCAAATTGCACCAAATACAAAAATCGAATGATCCAGTTTTAAAAATCTAAAAATCGTTCTATACGGTTTGCAGTTTTAGCCTAAAATCATACCACGCTCACCCCTACTTGAAATAGTGAAATTGACAAAAAAACATTTAGATTTTTTTATACATTGAGCCCATACGCTTTAGGCCATAGCCAAATGGCATCCCATTAAGTAGAATTGTATGTTACATCAATAGAATCGCAGGCCACGTCAATAGAATCACAGCTGAATATATGTCATGTCATTAAAACTGCAATTGGCTTTAGCCAACTACAGTTCTACTGACTGTTTTGAACATTTTAAACTATTTTGGTACAAAATCTAACTATTTTTGCTTTTTTCTATCTAAGTTTAATATTATATGATGGTTGGGCCTTAATAAAGCCTTTATGTCATAATTTTGAGTCACTTGCGAAAGGGCATTGAACATTTAAGGGTTAAAGTCACATCTGGTAACTTAAGTTTTGAGTTTGTACTCCTTTGGTCACTTAACTTCATTTAAGTTATAAAAGGTCATATAACTTGCAAATTTTATTTTGAAATTGTCACTATGACCTGCAATAACAGGTTACCATATTCTTTGAAACTATTTAACGTCACTTAACTTCTAGTTTTGGGTATAAAAGGTCACTGGACCTTTTTTGGTCTATAATTAGTCACTAAACTTTTAAAACTGTGCATATATATATATATATATATATATATATATATATATATATATATATATATATATATATATATATATATATATATATATATATATATATATATATATATATATATATATATATATATATATATATATATATATATATATATATATATATATATATATATACAATTTCATTTTTATTTCGCTGTCGTATGTTTTTTACAATTAATTTATACTTTAATTTTTTTAACTTCGTTTTTACGTTTTTTTTGACAATTCGTTTTATGAATTCATTTTTATTGCATTTTCATTTTTTTCACAATTTTTTTGACCATTTCATTTTTAGTTCTCTTTCATGTTTTCTTTAAAAATATTTTGACAACTTTATTTTTTTTATATATGTTTGTTGTTTTATAACTACATCTATTTAATTTGCCAATTAGGTGCTAAATAACTAAATTACAATATTATTGATCAAAATAATAATCTTAGAATTATTAGTTTTTATGCATCCAGTAATGCTTTTGGATGCATAAGAAACTAATAATTTAAAAGTTATCATTTAGATCAATAATTTAAAACTCAGTTGTTTGACACCTAATTGACAAATTAAATAAATGAAATTATAAAAACAAAAAACATATATAAAAATAATAAAAAGTTGTAAACATGTATTTGAAAAAAAACATGAAAAAAACTAAGAAATATAGTAAAAATAGCTTGTGAAAAAAAACATGAAAAGCAGTAAAAAAATCAAGTTATAAAATCGAATTGTGAAAAAAAAACATGTAAAAAGTGAAGTAAAAAAATAAATTTATAAAAACGAATTGTAAAAAACATATGAAAACAAAATAAAATTGAAGTTGTAAAAACAAATTGTAAAAAAAATATAAAAATAAATAGACACGGTTTATAAAGTTTAGTGACTAATTATAGCAAAAAAAAATTCAGTGACACTTTATAGCCAAAACTAGACGTTTATTGAATTTAAATAACCTAAAAAAATGATAACCTATTATTACATGTCATAGTGACGATTTCGAAACAAAATTTTCAAATTAAATAATTTTTATAACTTAAATAAAATTAAGTGACTAAACAAGCACAAACTCAAAACTTAAATGATAAAATATGATGACAACCAACATTTAATTGCAGTGAAACCCTAATAGATCCCCTGATCGCAGTCGCCTCCGCTTCATTCGCTTTATAAATCGATTGTTGGGTAACCGACTCTATTCATTCTTTAGGTCATCCTTGTAGATTTGATCTGTTTATTAATATTGACGTAAGTGGAAGCTAGTGGCGATGACGATCAATGCTTATATTCTGACACTTCTTGTATGAGAACAGTCTCTGTTCATTGAGCACATTAAGCAACCCTCTGAGCCTTTTTCTATAAGCAATTAGTTTTGTTTTGTTCAAATTTGTTTCCAATTGATTTTTTACCTTTCGCTATCATGTTGCAAGCTTCTGGATTCTGTTTTCAGATCTTAGCATCTTATTTTATGGTTACATGGAATCTTCATTTTTCTGTCATTTATCAACTCTCCGAGACCTTTTAACTTATTAATCAGTTTTGATTCCTTCAATAAGTTTTACATTCAAACTAATATTCTGCTAGTTTTTTGTAAGTAAATATCGATGTAAAATTTTCCTTTTAGTGGTTCTTATTAATCGATTATCAAAATGTTTATCGATCGGAAATGAGTATCTACCTTTTTTTTTATTTTCTGGGAAGCTGATCTGCAAACAACCGATTATTGTTATACACAACGAATTATGTTCTACATATGTTATACAATTTCTGGCGGTTGTATACAATCTTCTCTGTGGAAACTTTTGCTATAGTCAAAAAATCAAAATAGCCATTATTTTCAAGATGGCCCATTATCTATGAAAATTTGCTTTTAAACTTTAAAGAAAAAATTTTCTTAAAATTTTTTAATTGTTTTCACTCGAAAATGACCTTCCAAAATCTTTGAAAATTATCTCCAAACCTGCGAGATTTTTTTCTATGACATCTAGAGTTTTTAAACTTTTTTTTTGTATATAATGTAGAGCTATAAAGAAATTTTTAAAAAATTTACAAAAATACAAAAAAAAAAATAAAACTAAATTTTCCCAGGTCATGCAAAGAGTCTTGCAGGTTTTGAGTTAATTTTGGCAGGGCATTTTTCGGTGGAAAAAATAAAAAAAAAAGATAAAAATAAAAACAATTTTTTACTAACTTTCAAGAATTGTTATAGAAATTATTCATTTTAATTTAATATAAAAAATACAAACAATGTTTCTTGTCAATTAAACTTAACGAAAAAAAATCTTAAATCACCACATAAACAATACCTGCAATTCTGCCAATTCACATCGGCAGCAATGGAGCAATGTACGTTTGTTTGTCTTTACACTTCCTGTTTGAAACAACTTATTTTTATTGTTTTTTTGTGAATTATGGATTTGCACTTTCAGGTTATTTTAGTCACATAGAATAATTCTCCATTTCCTATCTTCTTTTTGTCTCTTTCCGTGAACAAAACATAAAAGAATGATCATGTTAATTAACTTTCTCTTTCCGTAAACAACGCATAAAAGAATGATCATGTTAATTAATAGTCATTTTTTACTTATACAGGGAAACAACCTAATATAATGTAATGGAAGTTTACCTTCTTAATTAGGAAAGATGATAAAAATCCAAAGAGAATTATTAGCTATCAGTATTGTACAGATTTCAATTTTTTTATTTGAGATATAAAT